>BRZM01000836.1:7863-46992 GCA_033238685.1 Lates japonicus
TGTCCCCTGTATCCTGGGCTGTAAGGTGGCTCAGGACAATGGGGACAGTTGCTGCCTGCCCTTCCTTCCTGGCGCCATGATTGCTCTAAGGACAAGTATCCGCAGCAGATACCGCATTGAGGTAAGTATGCCAAGCTGTCCAACTACTGAATAAGGCAGAAATGCATGAGACGATGATTGTCGCCAGTTTACTCCGCCTGTGCTTTTTCCCAGGGCTCAGTGTGTGATGACTGGGTTGTCATGGCCTGCCTGCCTCTGTGTGGACTGTGTCAGATGGCACGGGAGCAGAGATGAGAGGATAAAAAAAAGAAGAGATACTGCATCTAATTTTTAAATTAAAAGGCGAGAGCATGCGTGGAAATTTACATTTCTTGGTCTGGACACCATTTCTGTATTTCACATTCAAATTTGCTTCAACCATAATTAAATATGGGATTGGCAAAGTATATACAGTAGAACAAGATTGACAATGTAACAATAACAACCAGATAATCAGACTGAACTGCCATTTTGTTTCACTTTATTATTCTATACTATTATACTATATTGTATATAATATCTATAATATATTTATTCAAACAAATCAGATATGTGGGCAGGCATTTGGAAACTCACAGAGGTGGAAGAAAAAGACAACTTAGAAATAATTCAATATTTCAATAGGCCAGAAAATACAACAACCTTTGCCTTTCATTATAAGTTAAACAGCAACTCACTGTGTTGAAATTGCCATTATGCAACAAATTAGTGAATACATCAAAATGAAACATTGAAAGAAGGAAATGCTAAGATTGACAGCAACAGTCAACAAACAAGTTTATAGCAATGAATTTACACACATTATTTATTTTGGAATGCAATTGTACCTGAATATTGTTTGCATACTATATTATTCAGTGACCTACTCATCACTGTATTCATTTAATAAAAAGAGTATTTTATGTATGTTCAATTAATGCATTCAAGCAACAGTATTTCAATAAAACCTTGTGGAATTATCATGTTGTGATTTAGGCTTTTTTTTTTTTGTATATGAGCCTAGCTGGAACTGAATGTGGAAGGGAAAGAATGGGTCACACCAACTTCCTTTTTCTGATTTAGTGCCTAAGACAGTCTAATCTAAGACAGTCATTGTACAACAAAGCTTTCTGAAAAGGCAAGGCCAGATGAGCATTTGAGCAGGTAAGGCTGTCATGACAAAGTACTGTTATCAACTTTAACTTCAAATATGGTAAGATATTTGGCAATTACTTTTTTAGGACAGAAAAGGTACATGGATTATTTAAGAAGTCTTTCTGTTTGTGTTAATGCCGCTGTTACTCAAGAGGATTGTCACAAAATGTCGCTATAATTACTTGCCCATTCTCATAGGATTAAAATCCAAATCATTTGCTTATCAGCCAACAGTGTTAACCTTTACATGGCATGTTTTTAACTGCATCATGTATGAAACAAATGTCAGGTGGAGGAGGACCACAAGAGTGAAAAAGGATATGAAATTGTTATGAAAGAGGAACTGAGTTATCCTTGTTACTTAAAGGTTCAAATTTCAAACACCTCACACATTGGGTATAGTCCTTAGGAGAGGATGCCTTGATCTCAGCCTGTTAAAGGAATCAGGAGAAACTGGAGCTTGGTTCTGGTAAGACACACCAACATCAACACAAAACCACTTGATTTAGTGTAGGAATTCACAGCACTGGATATACTAGCATTGTACTTTGGTGCTCCATGTCAGTTTTATTTTAACCTCCTAAGACCCAAGCATTGATTTTGTATGCATTTATAGTTTTTCCTAGCTTTTTGGCATTAGTAGGACCTCATTATCAAAAAAAAAAAAAGAAGAAAAAAAAAAAGAAGTCTTTAAAAAGGAAGTAGTTTTTGAAAAAAATGAAGTTGCCATATGGGGACAATGGGTTTATTTTACTGTATAACAAAACAAAATTATTGGTGTATAAAACAGTTTATTTCAATGCTTAAACATGGCTGTGCAAAACAAAATTGCAAACAACACCATACATCTAAAAGTCTTATGATTGGTCAATGGTCAAATCTCCTTACTCCATACTCCAAAACAGGAATGTCCATTTTGTCTGTAGGAACAGTGTCACACCAATTGGCATGTATCAGTTTCTGATAACATTAACGGGCTACGAACAGCAGCACTCACTCTGTCTGCAACTAAAATGATGAATGAACATCCAGAAAGCTGAAAAATCAAATATGAATGATAATGTCCTGTTGTAATCTTTATTGTCTTGTCAAATTTGTAGGCTATATCAAGCAAGAAATATTACTAAGCATAAAAAACAGGTTTTAACCATAAAATCTGATTATGTTTTGTTCCTCTTATACTTTTATCAGACAGATTGTCGCCATCTTGTTTTGAATTGTACACATACACACACACACACACACACACACACATATCTCAAATTATTTAGCCAATGTTCAATATGTTCTGCAAAAGTACACAGGACTAACATGAATAGTACAAATTGTGATATACTCTATACATACGAGTTGTGATAACAGGTCAGTATTTGGCTTTTTCTGCTTAGAAAGTAAGAATTTTCATACATAGGTTGCTGACAAGAATGTTGCTTTTAGCCTGATTTGAAAAATAAATTCACTTGTGATATGTATTATATCCTCCTCTCTATCCTCAGATTCCTGTACCACGCTCACCTAATGAACAACCCAGAGGTCTTTTCAACATATTCAAACAAACCAAACCAACAAAGCCCAACAACACAAAATGGGTCATCAGTTGTTGTCAGTTACAGCTCTTCTTGCTGCTGTTCAGCTCATTGGTGGTTACAGCTTTGACAACTGCATCGAAGACCCGTACTCAAATGCAACATGTTTCAACTGTGTCAATCGAAAGAAAAAGAACATGTCTACCATTATACATGACCTGCCGCCATCTGTCATCAATCTCACCATCTCCATGAATGAGGTGGGGTGCATTCCCAACGACAGCTTTGTTCATCTACAAGAGCTTCAATACCTCAGACTTGACCAAAACCACTTAGTGACCATCGATCAATTTGCTTTCAGAACGTTGCATCAACTTCAGTCTCTAAATTTGTCTGTTAACAGCATAACAGAACTCAACCCTTCTCTGTTTCAGGACCTTCACAACCTCACCTTTCTCTCACTGGCAAACAATAAATTAAAGCAGCTTCCTTTGGGCATTTTCTCTGCCACTCCCAATCTAAACACCTTAATCATGAGGCAAAACCTTCTGACAAATTTCTCAGGGATCGCTGAGTCTGTGTCACATCTAATGAATCTGAGGATACTAGACCTTTGCTATAACAATTTGGCCTCTCTTAGTCACTCAAATGTGTCGCTACCCAAATCCCTCACTATTTTATATATATGTAGAAATAATCTGTCTACATTAGGATGCAAACATTCATTTCTCAGATTCCTCAAGGTGCTTGATTTGTCAGACAATTTTAGGCTCCCTACGATGGCTTTTCAAGGAGTGGATCTGAGACATATAAACTATCTGCGTTTGCGTTCGACAAGTGTCAAGGTAGTGGAGTTTTTAAACATAAGCAACGTCAAAGCAGGTGCCGTTGATTTCTCTGGCACGGGTCTAAAAAATGACAGCCTGCTAATGGAGCTATGCAAATTGCTAAAAAGAAAGGTGAGATGGATTAAAAATTTGCACCTGGGTATGAACGGGATTGAGAATCTGACAAACTACACACTGTACTATTGTCCTAAAATCAAAGGGGTTCTGGATCTATCCCGCAGTGAACTGAAAAGCATAGGTTGTCTTAACTTTCTCAATAGACAGACAGCTATAAGAAGCTTCAATGCAGAACATAACCATCTCACCTCCCTCCAATCCTGTAAAACACAAAATATGGTTTTACTAAATCTGGAAGAGCTGTCCTATCGTTACAACCGCATCCTCACAGTGCGTCCTTACGCTTTTTGTCATACACCAAATGTCAGGACACTAAAACTTAACATAAACTCAATAGCTTATCTTGATCAAGAAGCTCTCAAAGGGCTAAAAAGGCTTGAGACACTCCGGTTGGACAATAACCTCTTGACTGATTTGTTCCTTGAAACCTTCGAAGAAAATTCTAGACTGCAAACCCTTAACCTACGCAACAATCGTGTTTCTGTAATTTTCAATAAGACCTTCCACAGTCTTAGCAATCTGAGTATATTGGACCTTGGAGGTAATAAGATCACTCACATTGAGCCATTAGGCCTTGATGGACTAAAAAATCTGTCCAAACTCTATCTAGATGGAAACAACCTCAAACAGATCGACAGTTCCCTCTATCGTATATTTCAAGATACACTCACAGTACTGGATTTACAAAGTAATCAGATTAGCTTCTTAACTGAAAATATGGAGTCACCATTTATGAATCTCAGCAAACTCAGTGATCTGAAATTGGATGGACAACGGCCTCATGGCATGACCGTTTTACCCCGCACTCTTTTCCGTGGCCTCTACTCACTGAAATTTCTGTATCTCACCAACAATAAAATCTTTTATCTTGCTCCTGATACATTTGACGATCTGACAGGCTTGCGTTTCCTCACCCTGGATACCTGTTGTGTTGGGGTGACACAACTACAACCAGGAGTCTTTAAGAATCTAAGAAATTTGACCGCATTGGCTGCAGAAAATATGGGCATTCAGAACTTCTCAAAGGAGGTTTTTGGGAATCTTACACAGTTAAGAAAACTGCAGCTCAACCGCAATGCGATGCAAAGCATGGATGTAGATGCACTACAAAGTTTACCTAAACTCCTCTACCTTGACATACGTAGTCTTCCTTTAAGCTGCACCTGCCAGAACAGCTTGCTGCAAAACTGGACACGAAATAACCAAAATGTCCAGGTAGTCTACCTCTACAATCTGCCATGCCAACATAATGCAAAATCAAACTTCTACAACTTTGATACCAAAGTTTGTTACATAGATCTAGGGGAGTACCTGTTCTTTAGCACTGCGGTTGTGATCTTCCTGTTCACAGTCACTCCTTTACTTTATGTCAAACTCTATTGGAAATTGAAGTACAGCTACTATGTGTTCCGTTCTTGGTTTAGTGAGCAGTGGCGCAGACTCAGAGAGGAGGAGGAAAACTGCAAATATGATGCATTTATTTCCTACAATTCCTCTGATGAACAGTGGGTCATGGACCAGTTGGTGCCCAACTTGGAGGGAAATGCGTCTTTTAAACTTTGCCTACATCACAGGGACTTTGAACTGGGACGCGATATTGTGGACAACATTGTCTCTGCTGTGTACAGCAGCCGTAAAACTATCTGTGTGGTGAGCAGGAATTTCCTTCAAAGTGAGTGGTGTTCTCTGGAGATCCAGCTCGCCAGCTACCGGCTCTTCGATGAGCACAGAGATGTTCTTCTGCTTGTGTTTCTGGAGCCAATCTCTGAGAGGCAACTGTCATCCTATCACCGCATGAGGAAAGTCATGTTAAAAAAGACTTATCTGCAGTGGCCTGGCTCAGACTGCACTGACCCAGTGCAGGCCCAAGAACTGTTTTGGAATCAGCTACATAGGGCAATGAGAACGGGGAGCAGAGTCACTGAAGGAAATGTCATAAGTGAAGACTGTGTTACTGCCAAAAGTGAAGAAACTGAACATTTTGAGACATCAGATGAAAACTATTACTTGCTACCTTAAGAGGAGAATTTGAGAATTGTATTGGTGATTTAGTTGAGATAAACTCAGTATGTTAAATGAATAATTCAGTTCTCTGCTGCAGGGAGATGGTCATGAAAATATGGTGTGAATGTATAGTGCGATGCATTGTAAGACTAGTAACAGTAACATCATTTATACAAGCATGAATCAGCAGTGTAATTTAATATCTTGTGATCAGTATAGTTTTATATTTAGCAATGCTTGATACTTGGCAATTCTCTGCTGCACAATTGTACAAATGTGATTTCTTGTATTTAAATGTAGCCGATATGCACACACACACAAAAAAAACTGCTTTTACAATAGCATATCCTTAGCTATTAGTAGTCCCAATATAGTGCCTGTGTTAATGGAGATATGTGTTAATATACAGTTCTGTAATTAAAAAATTCTCCAAAGATGCAAATAATACATAATTGTGTCTTTCTTTATCTAATAAATGCCACTAAATAATAAAAAAGGTAACTCTGGAGATGCAGCTATTGCTACTACATTTAATACCCAGTTTTTAATAAAATATGAGCACACAACACATATTTTTGCTGACTGTGAACAAAAAAGTCTTGATGGGATGAATTAAGATAGCATTGTTGTTCACCAAAGAAATGTTCACATGCATGAGTTTCACTGCACATTAATACAGCCTCATAGGAGGGAAGGACCAGAGCTCGGGGCTGGGTAAAGACGAAAGGGGAGGTGCTGGGCTTCTTTCAAGCATGTGAGATGGGGGGTAAAACGTCATGTCAGTGTGGTAGGACCTGAGGGGAGGGCAACTTGAGGGGTGACTGAATTGGTTGAAAGTCTGGAAACGGTTGCTCTGATTAGGATTATGACTTTGGGTGGGGAAGGAGGGAGTAAAAGAGTATCTGTCAGTTTCAGAGGGGTCTTTCTCCTGAGCAAAGTGCATTGGCTCTGCTGAATGTCTATCTGGCAGCTGTGTTTGGTAAGGAAAGAAGGGCTGTATGTTGCTGTCATTGTGCTCAGGCCCATGGCTCCTCTCTCTAGCTGCTCTGGTGTGGTTCATAAAGCTGTTGTCAAAGGAATCAAAAGTAAACAACTCTTTGCTCTTTGGCCTGTTGAAACTGTCTTCCCAGAACTGAGATGCTGAGGCTTTTTCTGCCCAGCATGAGGTAGGAGAGAGAGTGAACAAATGATCACATGCTGAAGCTCCAGAGGGCTCAAAGTCCATGCAGAACTGAGGAGAGCAACTAGGTCTGAGGATATCATCCAAAAGACTGGCAGAAGTATCCACAGGACTTGTCAGCCACTCAGAAATCTTCACATGAAACATCAGAAAGCATTTTATTCCAGAGTAAGGGAATCTTAAACTATCGGATGATGGTCAAAGGAAGGATGACAGCTGAGCCATATGTGAAATTAACATAAATAAGGGGGTGGCCCTGTAAATTAAAAAACTTACCTGTTCCAGGTTCTGATGTGGCTGTAGACTGGACTCCCAGTTAAAATGCATACTTCCCATCATTTTGAAAGATGTGGTTTTGTGGGTGTCAAAACATGGCTGACGTGCATTTTTGGCTTGAAACGCTGACATATCTAAAAGAAGAACACAGAACTGAGAAAGTGGCCAGAAACTTTGTATGCGGTGTTTATCGCTGCTTTGTAAAACAAGAAATTTACATTAAGGATTGTACTCATCTGATTCCTGACACAATTTTTCAAGCCTGTCTTCAAAAAAATACTCAGGAGATAGAATACACATTCCTGCTATTCCAAACGATCAACAGCTGTCATAACGTGCCAAAAAAAAGCCAAGTAAGAAGAAGGCTTCAAGCTAGTGAACATGGATGTAAACAATGCAAACAAAAATTGGCCTTGCAAATGTTTTATGAGGAAAGAAACACACTCAACACATTTGTCAGACCTCAAAGATACACTCAGTGTGTCAAAGTAAATAACACTGAATGTAAACATAACTTTCTTTACAAAAACACAGGGCAGCTTTAAAGATGGGTAATATGGACAATTATCATTGTACAATTTCCACAATAATGGCATTATAAATATTGAGATAAAAAGATAATACCAATATGGGTACCAACAACTCTGACTGTTATTTCAGTGCCTACCTGTAGGCAAGAGCTCATCTTCATCTCTCATGGATGGCTCCGGAATGTGATCCTGGACTGCCTTTGTGAGATCAGTATCAGAGCTGAGGTGTTGCTGCTCCCTAAAAAGGTTTTCCTGAAGCCGGGGTCCGTGCCTCTCTCGCAGAGCCTTCAGCAGCACCTCCCTGCTCTCTGCCACCAGGTTTCTCCTTCTCATAAGTGGGAAATGCAGACGGTCACACAAGCGTGCTGCCACCGTGCTGACACACTTCGATACAGAGCCAGGGTCTTGTCTTCTGTGCTGTATGCCAAAGTTGTCAGCAGTGGGTGAGCTGAAGAACTGAAGTGGGCTTGGGCTCAGACCATGAGCTTGTGTCTGATGAGCAGGAGGCTCCTGGTTCTTTGCGATGGGCTTGAGAGTAGAAGCCATACGTGTCTTTATGTTCTTGTTTAACATCTTCACATTGTCTCGAGAAATAGTGGGAGCCAGCTGAGACTCTCTGTACTTTTCAGGCATGACAGAATTGGCCTTCATGCTCTTGATTATCACTACATCGAGGCTTTTGTAGCTTCCAGATGAGAGGTCAGGTTGTTGCTGTGGTCTCTGCCCAGGTGTAATATCTGATCCATGACTGATTTTCTTCTCTTTCTCCTGGCAATCATCATGGGTGTCTGTAGCAGACTCCGCTTTCTTTTCAAATGGCACAACCTCATCAGTATCAGCACCCAACAAATCATTGCTGGGGAGTGGAGAAGGAATGTGAGGTGTTAAGGATGGGTGTGAAATAGCATGGTTCTTCTCCTGTGCTTTCTGTCCACTTTTCTCCTGCTTCCCCTGCTCACTTAACAAGCGTTCAATGTGAATAGACTTCACCTCATGGTTGAACAGGCCGTGGTGGCCTATCAGGCGGCTGTCTGTGATGATGCTGGGCTCCTGTGCAGCAGGAACAACATTTGGAAATGGTACATCTCTTCTTGAAGGACAATGACAGCTACTATGACAACAGCTATGGAAATGTGCTGTGTCTTTACTGTTTTGGCGACGGCAGTGATGGTGATATGATTTGGTCTTTGAGGTCTCTCTCTCACCACCTCTCATCTGACTCCTCTCCTTTCGGGTCCTCAGTCGTTTCATTTTGTGCTGCCCATCTGTCTTGTTTAAACATTTGCAGCCTGCAGTGAATCTGTTCACTGAGCAACAGTTTTTATCTGTTGGCTCTGATTGTTTGTTGAAAATACGTAAGATATTTTCTCTGTCTGATGAAGCCCTGCCACACATTCGGCGCATGCTGCACCCAATTCTGTGAAAACATAACCACAATTAGTCATCTGTAAGAAAATATGATGCATGTAGAAAACAGATGAGTGTGAGGTAACCACTACAGGATGTTGCTACACATCAAAAAGCTATTAGATTTTAAAGCAAATTACTAATGTACAGTCTTCAGCTGCTGTAAGACAGATTCAGCCAGCAGTGTCACACATGTCTACGGCAACATGGCATGTTAAGCCCTTTATTTATATCTCACAGAAGCTGATGCACTGCAATAAAGCCTTATACTAAGATGTTAGCACTTCAGCTGTTGGTTTACCACAGCCACAGTCTCTATTTCTTATTGTGAACTAAATTAATCTGAAAAGGCCACAGTGGTAAGAGCTAGCCTCGCCCCTCTTGACTGACACATTTTATCACAGTTTATCTACTTGCCATTACAGGCAGAGCTAATATCACAGGCTCTCTACATTGCAGAACTTACATCGCCACAATATATTCAGACTGGTTTGTTGACATCTAGTCTTTTCTTGGTGCAAAACTTGACAGAAATAGTATATGTACAGTATCAGACCTCACTGAGTCAAATTCATTAATAACTACAACATTTACTATGATGTATTTGGACTACAAAATATTTGAGTCCTCTGAATCTTGAGAATCCTCACACTTTCTACAAGTGAGTAATAAACAAAATGTCTCGAGGTTACAATTTCTGACTCCAAGATTACAAATGTGACCCTACTGTAGCCTACCTGGAATTTTGAAAGAAAAAAAAAAACCATCAATATAATATCAAATACTTGGTCTTTTATCTGGCATATCTTAATAATGGCCCAACACTAATAAAAACGTTCAGGTGTCAGAAGCAAACTACCAGGAAATATAAGAACACTTTCACTTACCTTCTTTAAAGACTGAGTAAAACTGATAATATAACCAAATATGAGGGTGTGACAATATCCATGCAACTGTCTCTGCGGTTCCAGACACATTTGGATTCAACCGGTAAAGTAGCCTAACTGTTAGCTAGCTAGCCAACAGGTGACAATAACGTCAACCACCAGGTGCAATTTAACTTTAAGCACACCTGTTTGAAGTGACAGTATCCAGCCGCAGTTAAACAGAGTAACTAACCTTAACGTTAGGCACATGTCATACGAGACAATAGCAATATAAAATCTGTTGTAGAGACATTTTTATGCAAACTTAAAATCATTAATGAAAAACGGTACTTACCGAAACTGTTTGCAGTCATTTCTTGTCGCATTTGCCGTTGCTCGGCAACATGCCGAAGACTTTGTTATTTAGTTAGTTAGTTTTGACTGACAAAACGTAGCACAATCAGAGCCTAGAATCCGCACAACCATGGTCAAAGTAACCTAATTTTAAAAGTTCATTCTACACATCTATCTAATATGATATTAGATATTATATAAGTTTGAGTATAGTTAAATGATTTGAGAAACAGGGCGTACAACGATGACTTACACTGTGGGTGGGCTTTTTTTTTTTTTTTGCCTGTGTTAGTTAGCATTTTGTAAGATTATGTGCGCCGATTTCTCTATTGGTAGTTCATGTTTGCTACGTACAATTGGGTGTCCTGACAACTGTCACTGGATTACCTTTATACTGAAGAAAACCTAAAAACTCGATGATTCTCAAGCAAGTTTTGAAGCGTTTTTTTTTAATGTGTTGTGGATTCTGAGATGCTTTTCTGCTCACCACAGACGTTTAAAGTGGTTATCTGAATTACCATAGCCTTATCTCTGACTTCTCTCATCAACAAGGTGTTCACATCGGCAGAACTACTAGCTGGATGTTTTTTGTTTGTTGGTTTTATTGCACCATTCTGAGTAAAATCCCAAGAGTTGAGCAGTTTCATAAATTCTCAGATCAGCCAATCATGCCATAGTCAGTCATTGAGATCACACTTACTCCATACTGATGTGAGCTTCTGACTTGTATCTGCATGATATATGCGTTGCACTAACTTCCAGCTGCTTTTAGAGCACCTGTATGCACCTGTCCCCAACCCCCCTTGCACCTCACATGGGATCTTTACCTCACTTCTCTCCGTCCACACCTCTCCTACAGTTTGATAACCTCTTGAATATAGCCTAACTTTTCATAGTTGGAAACCACACATCAAATCGTCCAGATTATGATAACCCGCCCAATCTGGCAACACTGGCCGCAGAGTTCTTTGCGCAGCAGCAACTCCCACGAACACCAACGACTAGGGCGAATCCACTTCCACGGGCGAGGAGGTAAAGCCATCTCATCTTTTACATTTCTCTAAACTCGAGACACTCTTTACTTATCCTTTATTCGTATCCTATGCTTTAAAACCGATTGTAAAACACATAATACTAATAAAATGTTACATAATACTGACATAAAGAAAAATATACATGTTGTTGCCCACGGAGCATAATGGTACATGCAACTGTAGTAAAAATTTACTTCCTGAAACTGAACTGGAGATTGACGATATTTTGATTTGATGGTAGTCTATATTTAGTAATATCTCTAATTGTAACTGCTATATAAAACGCTGCCTTTTCCAACTTTACACAATACAGGCTTGCATGATTTAACGTTGATAACAACCAGGGTGTGACCGTTATCTGTCTGTTAAACTGTCTTGTGTTTCTGCAAGTAAGCTAGCTACTGTGGCTAATACTACCAGGCTCCATAGATTTAGGCAGGAATTATAGCTATAGGATATTGATTTATCGGTTTGTATCCGCTGTCAAAAGTACCAAAACCCCTACGTGACTGCTTTCCAACACAGACCGAGTCAAGTCATGAGTGCAGAAGACCCTAATCCAGCCGCCACACCCACCCCCTGTGTGGACACCCAGGGAGATGGACGATGGATGTCTCTGGTGTGTGAACTTAGCATTATTATTATCCGATTATTTACTTTTCCCCTGAGTTTTACATAACTACAGCATAACAACAGCCATGACTTGTCGGGTTTTCCCAGTCTTTGCATTGTCGCTGGGTTGTGAATTTATAACTTGATGACTGTGGGGTGTGAGGGAAGTATCATAGCGGAAAAATGGTTATTCAATATAGTATTTATCATGTATGGCTAATTCAAAGTATTACATTTTAGAAGTTGGCCGACAATATTTTATAGGTTTGCTTTAAAAAAAAAGAAGCCAAATTATTATCAATTATTAAGGTAGATATCAATGTCTTTGCCACTGCACCTCTAATTCTATTTTTTTTAAGCCATCTCATCCGACATGTCTCATCTTGAGTAAACTTTGACAAGTTGCATCTAGTGGGATGTTTGATTTTGGAAACAGAAAGTCACATTTGTTTTTCCATTTTCCTCTAGCACAACCGGGCTTAGGTCTGACAGCAAAGACAAAGAACCCGATGTCCTGTTTGTCGGAGAGGCCTCTCATTCAGCTCATGTGCACCAGTTTGGGGTAAAACACAGATCACAGTCCTATATGTCTCTGTTCTGTATACAGTGTTTAACAGCTTGTCATGTTCTCGTTGATATCTATACATACCAACAGTGTTATCACGTGGACGTGTTGTGTTTGTCTGCAGATAAGGAGGCAGCTGTTCTCTCTCCTCCCCCTAATTTTGGGGTTGGTGGTGATGCAACACAACATGTGCTCTGGAGACTGAGCAACGTGTGAACTGGATAACATCAGCCCAAAGGGTTCAAAAACATTGCCAGAAATAGAGAAATATGATCATGCTTGTTTATTCATACAGTAGACTCATTGTGCCCAACTTTGTGCCAAGATTCCAATTCCAGGCACCTTGACACCAAACCACAATGACATCTGCTTAGTCATGCAATCTCTTCTTTTGTTGTTGTAGGTTGTGGTGCTGTGGTAGGCACCAACAATCATGGTCACACTCCTGAACAGATCTGTGGAGGGACTATGGCTATTGTCTGGTCATCAAGAACAAGCTCCCCATGCCCATACGCTTTATACTTGTAGGTTTTCCGATACATCTTTAATGGAAGTGTCTATCTTCTGAAAATGACAAATGAAGTTCATGCAACCATCAAATACAGTGCAATCAATATGTTTAGTTTCATCTCAGTTTTCTGAGATTAGGGTTGAGGTTAGGGTCTGTCTAAACTCAATGCCTGTGTACCTATCATAGGTAAATGAAAACATTTTTTCATTCAGTCAAGAGATCCCTGTCTGTTTCTTAATGGTGAGGAAGGGGACAAAACCAGCTGTCCTTTATTTGTGCAAAAAATATTTTCCAAAGCATAACATGAAGCTTTTAGCAGTCTGAAGAATCAAATCATGTGAAGTCTTTAGATTCAATAGTCTTTAAATACAACATTTCCTTGTGTTTTCCCAGCTGCTTTCTAAAGAGCTGCAGCAGAGGGACAGTAAATGAAGAAGGATTTTTCTATCAAAAGACTTTGACTTTGGAAGATACTTTGCTTAATTTGTCTAATGTAGACTGCTGGAAGCCTCACATTAACTCCAGATGAACTTTTACCAGAGCAAGGATTGTAGTTTTTGTCCTGATCTCTTATTGTACTTTGGAGTGTGCGTAGAAATTGATCTTTTAATGGCAAGAGTAAATAAGAGGAATGATTACCGCAAGAAAAACCAGTTTCAACCAGTTTCTGAGTGTTGCTTTAGGATGGACTTATTAGGATGAACCTATTTTAAAAAAAGCATGCTGCATTTGTTTGAAGAAAGTTTAAATTGCAATTATAGGTGACCTTGATTTGTGTTTGATGATGAAACAAAATCAGAGCATGCTCTAAAGTGATTGTTTCAATTTTCATTTTTGAAGCAGTCCTTTTACTTTTATTTGTAAAATATTTTTAAAAATGTCCAGGGAATGTTCCATCTTTTTAACAATACTACGCATATACTTGTTTTCCAGTCTGTACTGCCCAGAGGTAAATCGCCAAACCCTCTGCGGGATAGAAATGCCAACGAACAAGCTGGTCCAGGAGCGGTCACCTCCCCACGCCTTTCCCGACGTGACCCCGGCTTCTGTCCACCCAATGGTAGCATTCCCACCAGGACATGTACGAACACCACTGAATCTGACTCCCAGGGCTGGCCAGGGTTGTGTGCGAACTCCTCACGCCATCTCAAGTCCATGCTGATAAACTGGTTGAGAACTATGCAAACTAGTACAACTACTCACCAGTGGTCCTCATTCCTGTTTCCAGAGAGTATCATACCTTTTGAAGACCTTGAATGATGATAAAGTCAATTATTAGGGGGCTAAGAGGTACAAACTATGTGCGTAGTGCTCTAAGGCCAGGGTTGGTGACCACTGTTAGAGGTGTAATGGGACCATAAAGTTTTTGGTGTTTATGAAATAGCCGAAATTAAATGTGCTGTGTTATATAGAAAAAGTCCTGCCTCAATTCCTGGTAAGCATCTGTTCCGTTAGCTTGGTTGTAAAAGTGTTTTTGTTTTTTTCCTACCAAAGGATTATTTCATTTCATGCTACTTGATACAACGCTGAGTATGATAAGGGGGAAAACTGGGCGATCATCCAGGGGAGTAGAGCTAGATCTAAATAGTTGTGACAATGAAATTAAACCTGAAGGAATGATATCTGTAATATGTAAATAAATCCACATGTCCAGTGTGGTTATGAATAAAGCTTTTAAAAGATGTAGCACCTTTTAAGTCTAATGAAGACGCATTGCAGGTCAAAACATGTTGCTGCAACTGTGACAAACCTTTATTTATAACCATGTGGTCCAGATCTCATCCCCTTCAGCTACAGCTCTCGTGAGTCTATTTGAGTAGCTTGATTTAGAAAAATAAAACAGATAACTGCTTTTGAAGAAAACCTGCTACAGCAAAACATACTGTCCGACTGAGGCTACTGGAGCAGGGCTTATTTGCAAGATTTGAGATCAGGCTCTTTAGGTGCAGGGATATATCTGTTAAAAAATGAAGATAAGCACAATTTCCTGTTAAGACATTCCTGCAAATTGTCACTTTGTTTCTCGGCTCTACTAAGTTTCATGAGTTTATTTGTCAATAGCTTTATTTACTCTGTTGTGATGTCTTATATTCGCGTAGTGGGACATTATTAATTTGAATGACCAAATGCTTTTGATTGACTCATTACTGTCTACTTGCCTATCAAGTGTCATGTTATCTCCCTATTGTCCTTGTACCTTTTTGCTCCACTCATTGTAATAGCAATAGATCTGTGAGGAGCTCAGGTTTAGCTGCAAACATGGATGTGTTTGGAGTAGGCTATGTCGCATGAGACCTGTGTCATCTGTGCTTTAGGTTCAATCTTTGTCTGCAACATAATGGCTCATAAGATCTGGGTGATTAATGTCACACTAAAAGGCTAGAATTATGCTCTAGGTTGGCTGATTGTGTAAGTGATGAAAAGAAATGCATTAAACATGAAGTACAAAATAGTTGCAGTATCCTCGACCACTGACTGATCTGAGCGCTGGTAATGATTTATTGTCACTACATGGTGTTACATTTTCATGTGTCAAAGACAAATAGGTTCATCCAGAGTGGCTATACACAGACTTTATCCACAGGAGATTTATTGCTTTGTTTAATGGTTTAGTTCTGTCTCAGACATGGCTAGCAGAGATTGCATTTCTGAAACTCAAGATGGGGGGAAACAAGTCTGCTTTGCTCTTACATGTCAACATCAGTATAAGACTGATAATTTTCAAATAGAAATAATACACATATTATACTATCTCACACCTAAATAAAAATTCTATTAGTTTCCTGGATGTTAGCAAGCATTACTTTACATGTGACAGGTATCTCAGTTGCTGTGGTGTTGATATGGCTGATAAGTCACCACAACTGTGATTGATCCTGAGAGAAAGTTGTTCCTTCCATGTTGTTTAAAGAGGAAGATATAGATCATATAATAACAAGATCATGTGGAGAAAACTTAACTTGAGTCTTAAAACAAGGGTATGAACCGGTCTCACTCACGCAACAATGAGCTATCACTGAACTAGTCAATCACGAATAGGTTTACTGACAGCTGCGTTTTTTTTCTTTTGGCCCCGCCACCCATTTTCAAGGTGCTGGTTGGCAAGACATATTCCATGTAACTGGTAGCGATGCACGGGCTACGCCCCAACTTCAGACATCAACACTAAATCTTTATATAAAGAGTCACTTATAACTATTTCATCTGCACACTTGACACACTTATTCTACTGGTTTTACTACAACATGGGACCAAGGATTTTTCTGCTTGTGGTTCTTGTACCTAATGTTCACTGACACAGCCAAGGTATGAATACTTTATCAAAATAAGATATTGCAGGAGTTGTGTGTTAATGTTACATTGTGTGCATTTTTATTCTTTTTCTTTTCTTTTCAAAGGTGTTCCTGAGACACACAATCAATCTTTGGTTGGTACAGTATAGTGGTGGTTTGACAGTCAATTGATGGTAGTGGATTTCTGTTCAAAATACATTTTCCACAGTTGAGTTAAATTTTCATAATTGTATTTAATCTAATTATTACGCTATATAAATAACAATTACATTATTATGATGATGAAGTTTGATATCTACGTTGTGCTTCTGGGCTGTTGGAGAACCACTGACGATCAAACCACCAACACCCCAGGATGGCCAAATAGAATCATGTAAATGTAAAGGTAAAAATAAGCGTTATCAACATTACATACATGGAATAACCACCACTTTAATATGTAATCGTAGAACTCAGTGTTAGCAGAGTGTATCTTTCCTAACCCATTCTGCTCTTTTGTCCTCATGTGTCTGGGTAACCCAGGAGTGGGAAGAGAGAGAAAACTACAACATGCCGTTGTCCGCAGCCTGCCAGACGAACAGTACACATACACAAAAAAATGTAAGTTACTTAAAGTTTTTAGATTTAAAACCCACGAAAGTATAAGAACCAGTAATAAGTGAGATAAGAAAAATCTTGGACTATACATTCCTGATGTAAACTGAAACTGATTATAAGCTATGAGTTGGATTACAGGATTTTTTGGGGCTGGCTTGAGCAGTGAACTTAATCTTTTTCTTCCCCATTGCTCACTCTCCGTCTGGGATTATCCAAACCACAAGTAAAAAGGTGGTACCACAGAAGGAAAGTAATAAGAATCTGAGGAAGTGCAAAATGGTTTCCAAGTGAAGTCCACAAACATGCATCTGAGTATCCCTCATATGAACAAATAATTAAGAAGACATTAGACTTATATTATGTCTAGGTCTTTACATATGTACATATATATATATATATATATATATATATCCCAGTGTTTTAAGCTGATCACTCACTATGCATATTTCTTTTGTAAACTAAAGCTGCTTATCTAAACAACAGTGTTTTTAGGGCAACATCACCGACTCTCTGACTCGCTGTATTCTCCACAATAAAGTTCCTACAACTGATGATGTTGATTTTTATTTAATTTTATTTTATTTTTTGCTGATTAATTAATAAATGCAGTGAATCAAAGTATGATAAACATACATTTGCTTACAGTTTTAATATTATCATGCATACAGTAAAACCAGGAACTAACTCTAGACAGTGATAGCTATTTTACATGCTAATAATAAAAACATTTGACATAAAAAAAAGAAGAAAACACAGTAATAATGTAATAATGTAAGTAAGCATCTGTTCCGATAGCTTTTGGTTGTAAAAGTGTTTTTTGTTTTTTTTTTCCTACCAAAGGATTATTTCATTTCTATGCTACTTGATACAACGGTTGAGTATGATAAGGGGAAAACTGCGCATCATCCAGGGGGAGCAGAGCCAGGGATTCAACAGTCAGGACAATGAAATTAAACCTGAAGGAATGATATCTGTAATATGTAAATAAATCCACATGTCCAGTGGTTATGAATAAAGCTTTTAAAAAGATGTAGCAACTTTTAAGTCTAATGAAGACGTACTGTAGGTCAAAACATAAGTTGCTGCACCGTATTTAAACCTTTATTTATAACCATGTGGTCCAGATCTCATCCCTTCAGCTACAGCTCTCGTGAGTCTATCTGAGCAGCTTGATTTACCTTAGAAAATAAACAGATAACTGCTTTTTAGAAGAAACCTGCTACAGCAAAACATACTGTCCGACTGAGGCTACTGGAGCAGGGTTTATTTGGGTAAGATTTGAGACTGTGGCTCTTTAGGTGCAGGGATATATCTGGTTAAAAAAAATGAAGATACAATAATTTCCCTGGCTAAGACATTCCTGTAAATTGTCACTTTGGTTTCTCGGTTTCACTAAGTTTCATGAGTTTATTTGTCAATAGCTTTATTTACTCTGTTGTGATGTCTTATGTCTTTTGTACATTATTAATTTGAATGACCAAATGTTTTTGATTGACCATTACTGTCTACTTGCCTATCATGTCATGTTATCTCCCTATTGTCCTTGTACCTTTTTGCTCCACTCATTGTAATAGCAACAGATTCTGGTGTGAGAGCCTGTGTTTAGTTGCAAACATGGATGTGTTTGAGTAGGTTATGAAGTCGCATGGAGACATCTATAGTTACCTGTGCTTTAGGTTCAATCTTGTCTGCAACATAATGGCCTGTTACACGATCTAAAAGGATTAATGTCACACTAAAATGCTTGTGAATTATGCTTCAGGTTGGCTGATTGTGTAAGTGATGAAAGAATGCATTAAACATGAAGACAAAATAGTTGCAGTATCCCTTGACTGATTGATCAGATCTGAGTGCTGGTAATGATTTATTGTCACTGCTACGGTGTTACATTTTCATGTGTCAAAGACAAATAGGTTCATCCAGAGTGCATATACACAGACTTTATCCACAGGAGATTTATTGCTTTTGTTTGAATGGTTTAGTTCCTGTCTCAGACATGGCTGAAGGCAGAGAGCTGCATTTCTGAAACTCAAGATGGGGGAAACAAGTCTTGCTTTGCCCTTACATGTCAACATCAGTATAAGACTGACACCTTTTCAAACAGTCAATACACATATTATACTATCTCACACCTAAAATAAAATTCTATTAGTTTCCTGGATGTTAGCAAGCATTATTTTACATGTGACAGTGGCATCTCAGTTGCTGTGGTGTTGACATGGCTGATAAGTCACCACAACTGTGATTGATCCTGAGAGAAAGCTGTTCCTTCCATGTTGTTTAAAGAGTGGAAGATATAGATCATATAATAACAAGACCATGTGAGAAAACTTTAACTTGAGTCTTAAAAACAAGGGTATGAACCGGGTCCCTCACCTTCACGCAACAATGAGCTATCACTCGAATCAGTCAATCACGATTAGGTTTACTGACAAAGGTACTTTTTTTTTTTCTTGTATTCCCGGCCACCCATTTTCAAGGTGCTGGTTGGGCAAGACATATTCCATGTAACTGGCAGTTGATGTACGGGCCACGTCCCAACTTCAGACATCAACACCAACCTTTATAAAGAGTCACGATAACTATTTCATTCGCACACTTGGACATACTCTATTCTACTGGTTTTACTACAACATGGGACCAAGGATTTTTCTGCTTGTGGTTCTTGTACTGCTAATGTTCACTGGACACAGCCAAGGTATTGAATACTTTATCAAAATAAGATATTGCAGTGAGTTGTAAAGTACGTTTACATTGTGTGCATTTTATTCTTTTTTCTTTTTCTTTTTTCAAAGGTGTTCCTGAGACACACAATCAATCTTTGGTTGGCACAGTGGTGGTTTGGACAGTCACTGATGGTATGTGAGATTTCTGTTCAAAATACATTTTCCACAGTTGAGTTAAATTTTCATAATTGTATTTAATCTAATTATTATTATTTGTATATAATAATAATTATTATTATTAATAATATTATTTTAAGTAAGTTTCAAGTTTGATATCTATTGTGTTGTAGTTTCTGCTGTTGGAGAACCACTGACGACTGCAAATCCAGCCAACACCCCAGGATACAACAGACCATGTAAATGTAAAGGTAAAATAAGCGTTATCAACATTACACATATAGTCAGAATCTCATCACTTTATATGTAATCAGAACCTCAGTGTTAGCAGAGTGCATTTTCCTAACCCATTCTGCTCTTTTGTCCTCATGTGTCTGGGTAACCCAGGAGTGGGAAGAGAGATGAAAACTACAACATGCCGTTGTCCGCAGCCTGCCAGACGCAACAGTACACATACACAAAAATGTAAGTTACTTAAAGTTTTTTAGATTTAAAACCTAATAAAGTATAAGAACCAGTAATAAGTGAGATAAGAAAATCTTGGACTATACATTCCTGATGTAAACTGAAACTGATTATAAGCTTATAAGAGTTGATTACAGATTTTTTAATATTTTGGACAGTGAACTTAATCTGTTTTTTTCTTCCCCTATTGCTTCATCTGTCTGGGATTATCCAAACCACAAGTAAAAAGGTACTGCCAGAAGGAAAGTAATAAGAATCTGAGGAAGTGCAAACGGTTTTCCCAAGTGAAGTCCACAAACATGCATCTGAGTATCCCCATATGAACAACACTAAGAAGACATTAGACTTATATTATGTCTATCCTTACATATACATATATATATATATATATATATATATATATATCTCAGTGTTTTTGTAATGATCACTATCATGCATATTTCTTTGTAACCAAAGCTTGCTTTATCTAAAACAACAGTGTTTTAGGCAACATTTCACCGACTCTCTGACTCGCTGTATTCTCCACAATAAAGTTCCCACATAACTGATGATGTTGATTTTTTATTTAATTTTATTTTATTTTTTGCTGATTAATTAATAAATGCAGTGAATCAAAGTATGATAAACATACATTTGCTTACTGTTTTAATATTATCATGCATAACAGTAAAAACTACAGGAACTAACTCTAGGACAGTGATAGCTATTTTTACATGCTAATAAAAACATTTGACATAAAAAAAAGAAGAAAACACAGCAATAATGTAATAATGTAAGTAAGCATCTGTTCCGTTAGCTTTTGGTTGTAAAAGTGTTTTTTGTTTTTTTTTTCCTACCAAAGGATTATTTCCTACTTATGCTACTTGATAACGTTGAGTATGATAAGGGAAAACTGCGCATCATCCAGGGGAGCAGAGCCAGGGATCTAAATAGTCAGGACAATGAAATTAAACCTGAAGGAATGCTGATATCTGGTAATATGTAAATAAATCCATGATGTCCTTAGTGGTTATGAACAAAGCTTTAAAAAGATGTAGCAACTTTAAGTCTAATGAAGACGTACTGTAGGTCAAAAACATGTGTTGCCGCACCGATTTAAACTTTTTATTTATAACCATGTGTCCAGATCTCATCCTTCAGCTACAGCTCGGAGTCTATCTGAGCAGCTTTTGATTTACCTTAGAAAAATAAACAGATAACTGCTTTTTAGAAGGTTAGAAACCTGCATACAGCAAAACATACTGTCCGACTGAGGCTACTGGAGTGGTGGGTTTATTTGGGTAAGACCAGAGACTGTGGCTCTTAGGTGCAGGGATATATCTACAAAAAATGAAGATACAATAATTTCCTGGCTAAGACATTCTGTAAATTGTCACTTTGGTTTCTTTGCTCACTAAGTTTCATGAGTCATTTGTCAATAGCTTTGTTTACCTGCTGTGATGTCTGCATTGGTACATTATTAATTTGAATGACCAAATGTTTTTGATTGACCATTACTGTCTACTTGGTCATCATGTCATGTTATCTCCTATTGTCCTTTGCAATTTTCTTTGCTCCACTCCATTGTAATAGAGCAACAGATTCCTGGGTGAGAGCCTGTGTTTAGGCTGCAACATGGATGCTTGAGAGGTTGCGTTTACGGAGACACTCCAGTTACCTGTGCTTTAGGTTCAATCTTTGTCTGCAACATAATGGCCTGTTACACGATCTAAAGGATTTAATGTCACAATTAAATGTCAGGAATTTCATTATCAAAAGCATTAAAACAACAAAACATTAAATATATCTGACTAATGATCGATCTGTTGCAAATGACTAAAGATTCTGTCCATAGATTATTTTGTCTGTCCATATAACATGAGATACCATCAGGCATATTCATACCTTTCAACATATTATACTATCCACACCTAAAATAAAATTCTATTAGTTTCTGGATGTTAGCAAGCATTATTTTACATGTGATAGTGAAGAACTCTCAGTTGCTGGTGTTGACATGGCTGATAAGTCACCACAACTTATTGATCCGGAGAGAAAGCTGTTCTTCCATGCTGTTTAAAAGAGTGGAAGATATAGATCATATAATAACAAGACCATGTGAGAAAACTTTAACTTGAGTCTTAAAACAAGGGTATGGAACCGGGTCCCTACCTTCTTACGCAACAATGAGCTAATCAATCAATCAATCACGATTAGGTTTACTGAATAGTTGCATTTTTTTTTTCTTGGGTATTCCCGCCACCCATTTTCAAGGTGCTGGTTGGGCAAGACATATTCCATGTAACTGGCAGTTGATGTACGGGGCCACGTCCTAACTTCAGTATATCAACACCAACCTTTATAAAGAGTCACGGATAACTATTTCTATTCGCATTAATTTGGACATACTCTATTCTACTGGTTTTACTACAACATGGGACCAAGAATGTTCTGTTTGTGGTTCTTTGTACTGCTAATGTCTACTGACACAAGGTATTGAATACTTTATCAAAATAAGATATTGCAGGAGTTGTGGTGTTGTTTACATTTGTGCATTTTATTCTTTTTTCTTTTCTTTTTTCAAAGGTGTTCTGAGACACAATACAATCAATCTGCTGTACACAGTGGTGCTCTGGACAGTCACTGATGGTATGAGATTTCTGTTCAAAATACATTTTCCACAGTTGAGTTAAAATTTCAATTGTATTTAATCTTAATTATTATTATTTGTATATAATAATAATTATTATTATTACTAATATTATTTTAAGTAAGTTTCAAGTTTGATATTCATTGTGTTGTAGTTCTGCCAGAACCACTGACGACTGCAACCCAGCCAACAATTTGCATACAATAGACCATGTAAATGTAAAGGTAAAATAAGCGTTATCAACATTACACATATAGTCAGAATCTCATCACTATATGCAATCAGAACTCCCAGTGTTAGCAGAGTGCATTTTCCTAACCTATTCCTGGGTTTCCTTTGTCCTCATGTGTCTGGGTAACCCAGGAGGAAGAGATGAAGACTACAACATGCCGTTGTCCGCAGCCTGCCAGACGCAACAGTACACATACACAAAAATGTAAGTTACTTAAAGTTTTTAGATTTAAAACCCAATAAAGTATAAGAACCAGTACAAGTGAGATAAGAAAATCTTGGACTATACATTCCTGATGTAAACTGGAAACTGATTATGTTTATAAGAGTTGATTACAGATTTTTAATATTTTGACAGTGAACTTAATCTGTTTTTTCTTCCCTATTGCTTCATCTGTCTGGGATTATTCCAAACCACAAGTAAAAGGTACTGCCAGAAGGAAAGAATAAGAATCTGAGGAAGTGCAAATGGTTTTCTCAAGTGAAGTCTACAAACATGCATCTGAGTATCCCCTATATGAATAAATACTAAGAAGACATTAATTTATATTATGTCTATCCTTACATATACATATATATATATATATATATATATATATATATATATATATATATATATATATCCCAGTGTTTTTGTAATGATCACTATCATGCATATTTCTTTGTAACCAAAGCTTGTTTTATTCAAACAACAGGTTTTAGGGAACATTTCACCCACTCTGACTCCGCTGTATTCTCCACAATAAAGTTCCCACACAATCATATGATGTTGATTTTTTATTTTATTTTATTTTATTTTTGCTGATTAATTAATAAATGCAGTGAATCAAAGTATGATAAACATACATTTGCTTACAGTTTTAATATTATCATGCATAACAGTAAAAACTACAGGAACTAACTCTAGGACAGTGATAGCTATTTTTACATGCTAATAATAAAAACATTTGACATAAAAAAAAGAAGAAAACACTGCAATAATGAGATAATTTTGCCATTTCAATGTCAGCATGCATTCAGTATTAGTTTTACAGTAAGATTGTTGTTTTAAAAAAAAAGACTGCAGAGGGCGCAAGAGGCCTTTTAACTCTGGATTTCTCAGTGTTGAGGACTCAGTTGAACAGCAAGGCAAACAGACCAATCAACATCAGACTGCCTCTGCATGGGAAGTGGATGGCAGAGGCGTGACCTAAGAGGGAGAGAGAGATGGTAAAGATGAGAGATAATGAGGAAATGTATGTCGTTGCAAATCTGGAACTGTACAGCACCTACTGCTCACTCACCGGTGACACTGAAAGCTTTAGTCATGTACAGCGAGATGTTGGTCACAGGGTTCCTCGCTTTACATATGTAGTTCCCCTCATTCTCTTTTGTTGCAGGGAAAGTGATAACAGCGTGATTCTCTATAACCCCTGATGACATATTGTTTATGAACCAGAAGTCACAGTCTTGGCTTCTGAGAATGAGCACCTCAGAGACGCTGAGGCCTGATGTTCCTGTGGATGGACCAGTGATGGCCACCTCAGAGGACTACTCACAAACAGACAGGGAGAGCTGTTTTGCCAATGGATGTGCTTGCAGTGAACATGATGAATATTATTATAGCATGCTGCTATGGCACAAAAATGGCTCGAGGCTTTTATAGGCCCCAACAACTAAACTTCAACTATGCAATATAAGCATTATTATGGAAAAATATTATACATTCATTCATTTATCATAAAAATTATTATGAATTCGAACGTGAAACATGGCATGTCCCGCCAACCCATATGCACAGGTTATTTATTTAGTGAGGATGTTTGTATTATAATGATCAGCAAACCCAAATGATGACAAATACAGCAAAATGCCATCATCTTGCATTTAGTAGTTTATGGAACCATATATTTCCTACCTGGCAATTCACCAGAGCAGTACGCAATGGTAACAGCAGCCTGATCGGCGTTTTTACACACCACCACGGCACCATTGCATACTGTCACTGATGGAAGTGCAGCGGTCGCCAATGGTAGTGTGCGTAAGCAAGGCCAGAGCTGCCTGCCAAGGTACATAAGGTCCTTCATCCAGTAGGATCATGCTGTGAAATTGCCAACCCCACAGGTTAGAGTGGCTTGTGTGTCTATTGAATTGTGTCGTTTTGACTATCACTGACTTTGATAGCCCGTGACACAAACAGTGAGTTACAAGGTGGCACCAAGGATTGGCAGTCATCCTATTACAACATTTACACAGTCATACAAATTGAGCTTGAAAAGCCACATTTGCTTAAGTCTCAGTCGAATTCCTCCTAGCCAAGCTTTCTTACCAATAATCAGGAGTATCTTGAACTTGTGCTGTTCTTCCCGCTACATTGGCTGTATGCCATATAGGTATTCTCCGCTCATGTTTAAAGACAAACGGTGAGTCAGAACACTGATGTGTTGAAGCACCTCGGGTGCCATTGAAACCTACCAGGTGATCTGACTGGGAGGCACTGACATGCAGGAGCAGATAGCCATGAATTGTCCTGTCTCAGCAAAACTGGGTACAAATGACGGGTGTCCTACCAACTGCAATAGCAAAGGAAATATGTAGGTTCAGCATATTGTGCTTCAGCAAATCATAAATACTCCTTCTTTAAATGGCTTCCTATATTTAAAGTAAAACTGTCCTGCTATGAAAATGTGTCACGTATATTGCATAAATACTTCCTTACAGTCTACAAGGAGCTGTGAGGAGGGCTGGTCATGTTTCCGACAGCATTTTATAGCCATACACAGCATCCCGTAATTGGTGTTTTAGTATGAAGGGACTGCTCGTTACTCCGTTATAGTTCTGTTGTTCTTTGTGCAGTTTCATTCCATCCTTCATCTAGTAAATATACTATATCCAGTCACATATATGATGTTCCTCTTTGGGAGATCACTGTTGTTTATTTTATATCTTCTATTGGGTCTGAAACAGTTAAAACCGTTGTCAGAATCTTCCCCAAGCCACTTGTCCTCCGCAGCAGAGAAATATTTTTGAAAATAAGAAAAATAGCTAGCAAAGTCTCACTCAAACAACAGTGGAAAACGCAGTCTTGTTTCACGATGTCGTCAGGCCAGGTAAGTGCACCCACCCATATTTCTGGTAAGAGGAGGCAAGCATACTACGTATTGCCACTGGATAATCATTGCTACCACCTGTAGTGGCTGGGAGGGCTTGATGATGCGTAGCAGCTGAATGATTTTCAGCATCCGTCTTCGCCAGATGGTCCTATGATAGTTGGCATCCCTGTCCATCTAAACACATGGATATGACTCCAGAATTTACCTTCACATGACTATACCACCAGTTAATGCAGAATTATTGTGATGATGTGGCCATTTCTAATTCCTCTTTTGGTTGACAGGCAAAGAGAAAACAGCCACGCATTTTGCCGACTGTGTAGGGGCTGCTGGCTGCGTTGCTTACAGAATTGTGTTTCATACCTGTACTGTCCATTATCCATATTGACTGTTGAATGTCATTGTTTGTTGTTCATGTTGAATATGGATTAATATTAGGAAATAGAGCTGCCAGTTCCTCCACCACCGAATTTCTGTCAACAGTTCCGGCTTACTACAATGCAGAGTGAATGGCTCATGAAGTATTGGTGGTCCACCAAAAGGACGACTACAATTCATTTCTAGTGGACCTGTGAGGAGAAGGGAAATGAGCAATTTGAGTTCATATATTTATGTATTTGGGTTTGAGTGAGTATAATATATGCCACTAGAAATCTGAAAAAATTGATGGATATTTTAGGAATTGTTTACTCTCCTGTGCTGCAGAGAGTTAGATGAGTAGCATCTAACCCACTCTCACATCTGCCTATTAAATATAAGGCAACAACCACACAACCAGCAGCTGGTTGTCCTAATTCTAATATAACAAACCCCATCCACCATCCACCACCTAAATTCATTATTTACCACATTATATCTTATTGTTTATTACTCACAAAGACCATAAAGTCTCATGGTTTCCTGGCAATGTCATGGTGATGTGATCAAAATAGCCTGGCCAATTTACAACCCAAGCCATAACCCTTGATTTTCCATGTCGCAGTACTGATTAAAAAATGTTATGAGGGTTGCAGCTGATTGAAATCCAGCCTCATCCTTCCTCCTGTTTCAGTCTTAATGCTAGCTCAGCTAACCCCAGTTAATGCCCCATATTGAATGGACAACATGAGGAGTGGTATCAATCCTAATTTTTGGAGAAACAAAATCGAAGGAACAAAATAATAACCTCTCTAAAAATGCTACAAATCCATCCTACCTAAAAATCCAGAGTATTGAACTCACGCTGCTGAACCTGGATGTGACTGTGCTGTGAAACACACATTTGTAACTCCTGAGTCGCCTTCGTAACGCTATATTGAACGTGAGCCATTCATTTAGGTACATCCTAATATGCATCCACTGATCATCGCTAGTCTGACGTTGCTGTGCATGACAGTGATATTAGACCTCCTGTCCTGTGTGATGTAGTGTGGTACCATGGGTATGATTATTGTTGTGTTATTTACCATCTGATGATACAACAAGAGGGGAAAAATTTGTTTTAAAAAATAGCTGTTGGGAATTGGGAGTTCTTTAAAACACAGGTCTATGTAATCTTTCTTTCATTAAACTCACAGCTGATGTCTGGGATATACAGAGGGACTTAGATTTCTAGCTTGCTGACACTGCTGGACATGATTAGTAATTCTGAACGGCCTCACTGTGAATGGTGGGTCACGCTGATCATGGTGAGAGTAGCGCTTCACGCCCCACAGGCTCAGCCACAGGAGAGCCATGAATCCATGCCAGAACCCACCAGGTTGGTTGCTCTGCCTTCTGTAATACATTGGAAATAGGTACCATAGAGAGGAAAATAATGTTGCTTGTCAAGGTTTGTTTGAAATGGGATCACAGCTCATGTACCTCTGAGGATATACTGGAAGTCATGTTGACAGTCAATCTGAGCCAACATTTGCTTATCACTAAACATCTTCAAATTCCAAAGACCTGAGACCAACTTGAGACCAAGCAAAGCTGACTCATCTTCTACTAGCTGGTAAACAAAACTCAAGGTGATCGGAACAAACTCCCCACACTGCTCTATGTTTTTGTCTTGCAAATTAGAGCTTACAAATATGGAAGTAGACACTGCATATGCAAATATTGTCTGCTCATTGTTGTCTTCGGAATATTAACAGGTTAATAGGTTTTGGTTTTTAGACTGAATCAGCCCATTGTGTATTTGTAGAATGAGGACGAGTTAAGGAGTGTGTAAACATGAAAAGCGAAGAAAAACTGTTCTTACCTTGGACTGACAGCGCTAACGGACCATGAAAGGAATTACCGTCTGCAATGCGCATGTCCAGAGTCTCCCAGTCGAAAGGGACTTCATAGTCAGCGCTTGAATTGGTCGATTGTACTAAAACCCTGTCGCCAAGTGTCACGTATATCATACTCCTGGAAACATCATCACAATGAGGTTGGTCTCGAACATCCAGCACCTGTAGTGACAACCGGCCTGGCTGTATAGTGTGACACTGCTGCCCACGGGTATGTGGGTCTTCAGAGGCATATATGCCCAGCAGCACACATGGATCTAGAGACAAAAAGCAAGGAAATGTCAATGACAATGTGTCTAGTCAAATTTTAAATGTACTCACTATCCATACACAAATATTGTTAAAATGAACTGATAAAAACACAAATATTAATTGAAATAATACATGTAAAAATGTTTTAATCATCAAGATCTGTAACTGTTCAGGCCCTCGCATTCTGAACTGAGGAATCAATATAATAAAAAGTGTAAATGAATTCAAGTTAATATTATATATCTCAGCCTACCTAAGTTGCAAAGATGATTGTACAGATTAAGAGAAACATCATGAGACTTCATCCTGCCTGCTCTTTCGTGGGAAATGCTTCCTCTGCTAAATGGACTTGACTCTAGCTGTGGTAGATTCAGATTCATGATATTGTATGGTCACAGCTGCCTTCATGCACAAATATTTGCTCTGCATCACCTCGGGCTTGTTCTCCTGATGCAAATTCTTATCCCTAGTTTACCACCGTGCTACCTCACGTCTTTTTTCCTGGCCACACCTTGTTTTGCCTTTGTCCACTTGGAGGTTTTACCAGTACAGACCAAGGTGCGCTCATTTACTGTAAAACTCCTGTCATTCTGCAACTTTCTGTCAATGATAGGCGGGCATGGATGTTTATGCACTGCATGACTGGAAGTTAAGATGACCAAAAACCCATCAGTGGAATCACTCAATCTTGATAAATGTTATTGAACACTGTTCTCTGACGACAATGTACACAGAACTTCCCATACTGTAGGTGTGTAGGTGTATATTTTAAAAAAATGTAATCTACGTTTAGGTTTCCATCAGACATTTTTGACCTTGAGTTATTTGATGATGACAATAATGGCATGATTTAAAGGAAACAATAGACCATCTGTTCCTTCTACATTTCTCTTCTCTTATTCTGTTTACTGCAAACTACAATTAAAGTATAAATATTTTATTTGTCATGAACAAACTACAAAATAGAAGGGTTTTTCTTATTTTCCATTAGAGGAGAGTTAAAACTCTTAAATATGCAAAGAAGCTCAAAAGAATATAGCAAGGGTGTTTTCTATTGGAAAAGTTTTTCCTGTTTTATAGATAATTGCTTTGATATGCTTGCTTTGAGCTCAGCCAAAACGAACAATTCCTATTGTCTGAGACTAAAAATCAACCATTGCTACAAGGAAGGGACTCTCCTTCTCGCTTTGTTCTGAACCGCAAATAATGGAGAAGTGTAGACGTGGATGGCAAACAAAGACCTGAAGGTACAACACTTAAAAACCAGCAAATTAATGATACAATGAAATAGTTTTTTATGTTACAAAGTTAATCTTGTTTGAGTGTATGTGGGTTGATTGTACATATCGGCGTATTTCTGCCCAATACCCTGTAGCCTATCAACCACAGGACATTGTTTGATTAGCAAATATATTCTAATATACAAGGCATAATATTTGATATCAGTAATGCTTTTGCAATGTGATTAAATCCAATTGAGATTTACCACCAAAGCTATCCATGGACTGGATGAGCTACCAACATCTGTCTGTGAAAGAGAAGTATTTATTCAAATTACGAATATGCAATGTTATAATATTGTATCCGTAGGCTTACGGTGTTTTTTTTTTTTTAGAGTAAGTGGTTAATTGATTAATTCGAGAAAGTATAGTTACATGACCACAATGAAATAATTCATTTCATCAGCTATGTCACAACAGGGCAAATTTTAAGATTATCTCATTATATCACATTCAGACTACAAATTAATCGGAATCAATGTAGAAATGTCAGCAATTTTGTGATAATTCCTGCCTTTTTCTTTTCTAAGAGAAAATGTTAAGGAAAAATATGGAGAATTGAAAGTCTGTCCATAAATGAAAATATTTTTGAGGAGTATGATGTAAAATATATATAACGTAAAATATAATTTATTTATGTAGTTTTGCTCTGGCAATGAGAGGAGGAATCCCACCAATAGCAGCAGGGCGAGCTACACACTTGACCTGCCTGTTGTCTGATCCTGAGAACGAGACCTATAGAGACAAACCATGGGCAGGGCGGAAGCCAAACGAAACTGAGAAGGAAGCGACGGTTTCATACACTAACAAACCCACTTTGCAATCATGAGGTGTGAGGTGATGTTTCTGTTCATGTTGGTGTGATTGTTTTAAGGCCAGACAGGAGTATGGACCACTTTGATCTCGGTGACCCCTGCAGCAGCCCAATAATGGACCTGTGGTGTTCACTAACTCTCTGAAAGCCCACCTGAAGCTGAGCTGGGAGGATTTGACTGTGCTGGAATAGAGTACGTCAGATTGGACCCAACTAAAAGGAAGCCTGCCTCAATCCGCTCACTGTGAGAGCTATGTTATCGGGGCTGCCTGAGAGAGAAACAGAGAGCCAGACAGTAGAAGAGAGGCATAAGCAGATTAGAGCTTCCCAGTGGAGCTGGAGGATTATACATGGGCTGCCAGAATTATGGTTAAGATGATACTGTCCTACCAGCTGATGGTAAAGTTAACTGGATCACTGGTGCTGTTACTGACAAGATTGAACACACCACATCTGAATGGTCCCTGGTCATAAGCGAGTCACATTAACTACAGTGAGTGGAGTTTCCATCAGTGAGCTGAACTCTGTCACTGGCTGTAAACTTCAGAGCCGCTGCTCAGCCAGAGGAAAGAGAGGAGGATCCGGAGGAGACAGAGCACAACGACTGCTGAACTGTTGAACTTGAAGCAAAGTCGGTTTGATTTACTTTCAGTGTTACATTTGTAATGCGCTCTGTGGAAGACAAGGATGAGAAAAGATGGAGATGGATATGATGGAAGGTTTGTAAAGTGCTAAACAGGAACAGCATCCATACAAGAAATTAATGTTATTGCTTCACAGGTACTCCACAGCGGACACTGAGTGCAGGCGAAGTTACATGCACTGTGTCCACTTGATTGGTGACCATTGCATATAATTTGATATGACTCCTCTGATCAACAAATACTGTATCGGCAATAAGCACACTTGACCTATTATTGAACTGACAATACTACAGACTGTGACCAAAGCATTTTTGTTTGGATACTCCTCTTGAACTGTGCAGAGCTGATAAGATGGGAAATAGCAGAGTCAAGTGCTGGAGATAAAAACCCCAGACAAAAAGAGATGCTCTCTCACAAGGATGATTATTATTGATTTATAAAGCATTAAAGATCCTTGTCACATTATACACCTCTGCCTCCTCATTTTTCCTGTATCTGTACACTGACTGCCAAAATAGTGAGGCAAATGTCAAACAAAAGTATTAACCATTACTAAAAGGCAAAATACAAAGCATGGTATATTTATATGCAAAGCATAGTTGTAGGTTTTGAGAACATACTGACTGTGACTTTGTGCTGGTAAGCAGTGATGTGCTGTGAGCACAGCAGAAAAACAGGCTCTGTGAACCTGGAGGGAATAGGCGTGAATAAGATGAGGTGAGAGTTGACATAATGCAGATACAGACAGAGACTAACCAGAATGGTCATGTGGGAGCAGGTAAAGACAAACACAAACATATGGCTGCCGGTACATGGTCAGCTATGTAATATTTCTGGTTGTCAGTCCAACATCACGAGGCAGACACATGAACTCTCTAAGTCCCGTCTGAACACTGTTGAATCCACCTTTCTCATTACACAGGGAACCTGTTGTTTCAGTAAAAAGGGTGAGCCACAATTCATCAGCAATTTTTTTCCCCTACATGTCTAGCTCTGCTTAGTTCATTGCAGAACTGCAAAAGTGAAGATGCTCCTCCTCCATCAGTTTGGCTTCAGGTTTTGATTACTTTTCTTGTCACTCTTTATGTTATAATGGTACTTGTTTTTCTGTTTTCGTCCTGAGGACTTTCTGTGCTCTGGCAAATTTATCTTATCCTGCCCTGTGTTGCTGCCTCTGCTCTATGTTCTATTTTATTACATTTGTCACAGTAAAACAGATTTAGTTTTGTGTGACATTGTCAGAAATCAGTTGTTTTTCGAAAATGTTGAGATACACCATGGAGTTTACGGTATTTACTCAACAATGTCTATATTTCATCAAAGCTTCCAGAACTCTAACCCAAATGGAAACCTAGTAAAGTAATAAGGTGAGGTGAGGTTAAATATAATGCAGGATATGCACGTGAAAAGGATTTAAGTCTCAAAAAGAAAAGACCATCCACTGAAAGTACTCTAAAAAAGATATTAAATTTCTATCAAATACTGCTACTAATAAGAAAATTATAAAATAAATGTGTAGGCATTTCTAGGACGAAGTTCCGTAATACCACTCTTACAAATATGACTTAAATTAGAGTATTTTCACCACTAAAAATCAGTTAGTCTCGGCCTTGAACATCAGTTATCTGTTTAGTCTCACCCAGAACAGTGATGGAAGTGCTGGCCCTAAGTTGGGGGTCATCGCCTGCACCACGAGACTCCTGAGTCAGCCAGCTGCATCGGAGGTCAGGAATGAGAGCTCCGGTGAGGAGGTGTTGATTGACGCCTGCCACTGTAAGTGGGACAACTGCCTGCTGGTCCCTGTGCCAGGTGAGGATGAGGGACTCTCCCACTGCCCACCTTCCGCCTCAGATTTGCCAGTGGAGACAGGTAGAGACAGTGGCCACTGTGTCCTCGATTACAGCAGGGTTGATAGAGGGCTGACCTCCACAGCACCAGAGGCCAGAAAAACCTGAGGAGGAGAGCAACATTTGTTAGTTACTGTGGCTATAAACGACACAAAAGACACTCATTACACTTCCATTTTTAATCAGTACTGTTATCATCACAAATTCAGCAGCTGTAAAAAGCCCACCTTGTATTAAAACCAGCAATATAATAAATTGAGGTCTCTTCACTTTTCTTCTCCATTTTGCATCGATGGTCTGAGAACACCTCACTGTTTCTGCCCCTATTATACATGTCCATTATATGTCCAGCTCCCTACCTATAAATACCTGTAGCAATAACGCAAGTTCTTATCTGCAGGTGTTGGAGGTTATTAGGTGTCCACCTTGTCAAACTTGTATAAAAGAAGCATTACAGCTTTCGGCCATCATCTTGCGAAGTTCTGTAAATAGCCACCAGGACAATGACAAATTATGACAGAAGGTATGTGAGGCATGTTTTGGGAGTGGTGGGTTGTGTGTTTTGTTTTGTTTTTGTTGTTGTTGTTTAGTTTTGCTATTTTTTTTCAAATGACACATTCAGCTCAGTTTCTTTTATTTCTGTATGTGTATGTCAAAGACAGAGATTTCATATCATACTGGGCGCTGGCTTTCTCAGTTTCACTCAAAAATGAAAACATCTACACCTGCAGTAGCTTTGTCTACCGTATATTTACTGAGGCGTTCTGGTGTACTCAGTGTGCTGAATCTTAAATTAGTGACACAGCAACCAATGACAACTATCTATAATCTTAATTTTTAGACAGACTGTATTTTCAACATTCAATCAATGCACCTTTATCTGTTTCAGACATTGAGAACGGTCTTTGGAAGTACTAGCAAGCAACCATATTTGAATCCACACAATATCACCTTAGTAAACACACCTGTGAAATACTGAAACCGGTGGTGGTGCAAAGCTCACTATCCGAGCACACCTGTGTTACGTACCCGATACACAATAGATGAGACTGATGACCAGATTGGGTTGGCTTTATAGAGCATATAAAATGTAATAGTTTTATTACCATCCCACTATGTGATTTATGTGGTCTGATGTATTGTGTTTGAATGCACGTCATATTCAAATCAGGTAACCTTGTAATGAAATCCGTGTATGAAATGTATAAAGTAAACAAGGCAGGCTGAGACTGCCTCATAAAAGAGGACAGTTAGCCCAGGAACAATGGAGGCGTAAACTAAACTAAACTAAAGGCAAGAGCTTCATCTCTGTATCTGAGATCACAGTGCCTCCCTTTGACATTATAAGAAAAGTACCCAAAAACAAATGCAAAGTAAAGCAGGAAAGGCCAAGAAACAGAAAACAGGAAACTAGTTCAATTTATCAGCAAAATAGATTGATACACAAAGAAGATGGATAATATTGTTGTATCACGTCGGGAACTGTAAATACAACACAATTGAAGGCCTCTGCCTCATCTGTTTGCTCTGTGTGATTCTCTTATCAGTCTTATTTGTTCAGTTTCAGAGAGGTAAGAGAGAGACCAGAGTCCAGAACTCCGTGGTGCTTTACAAACACATCAGTGGAAATGAGTCAGGGTTCATACATTTTATTTTCTAGATAAAGCTGACTTCACAAAAACTCTTTTCAATATGTGGAGTGAAACGCAACACACAAGGTCAGAGGATTCCCAAGTCAGACAAAGCCTCATTATGCTAAATCCACTTTGTGAGGGCTTGGAGGAAGAAACATCAAGAATGGCACATCAGACAGACAGTTCTGAATTAGCATGTGACCATCAGAGAAGTTAATTATACAAATGAGTTATACTAAATATGATAAAATAATCCTTTATTATTCCTAATAGCTGGGACATTTGTTGTGTTATAACAGCAAGGGGGATACAAATAAATAGTAAGAGCATCAGTAAAATAACAAGTAAAAGTGAAGTAGTCAATAAAAGGTAAGCTGATTGCTGAGAAACTGAGCCAATCACTGGAGTCAACATTGCAATATCCCCATACAAACAGAATTACTGTGTCTGTATACGATGGGTGAAGTTGTGTTCAGATTACCACAAAGTCATGATGAAACAACACGATATGTATTGCGTAATTTGGGAAATTATCAGGTTTCTATTGTCAAATGGGCATTAGCTCTGACTCTGCTCTGTCACATAAAAAAAAAATATGTTGTTACAATTCCATAATGTTGCACAATAACTGATGAGTCAACAAGATGAGGTCACCAAACTTTTCTAACTGTGTTCTTTTGGCTTCTTTGTAGATTTTGGTGAAGCAGTCTATTTTGACATGACAAGGTTTAACAGGCATTTTTATGAATAAGAACAGGGGTGTAATAGAAATAAGTAAAAAGGGCAATTGTGTTTGCTAAAGCTAACAGTAAGTTCAGAATCAAGAAGTACCAGCAGGCCCAGGCTGAGGATCACCAAAACAGTCCGTGGAGCTGCATCACCTCAGATCCAGAGACAGAATGCCTGTATCACGGTGAAGATGACAACAGAACAAACAATAAGAGACTGGAAAATTTGACAAGGATGTGACAGTAGACTCAAGAGCATTCAGTACCTTTAACCTCTATCAACTTTGCGGCCCTTCGGCAAAGAGTCCAGCAGCTACGTTTCTACAACGTAGAAGTTTTGGAAAGTACCGTATAGAAGGGTCCACTTGAGCTCATTTACGGATTGACAAGAAGGTTCCAATGGGGAAACCCTTGAATGACCATCTGACAGTACACTCAACATTTAAGGTACAGCCTATCAGGCAGGTGAACTGACTCAGTCTGCCGGAACATGCAACGCCAGGGTCCGGCTTGGATGCTGAGATTCCATGGTCAATCCATAAAAGATTAGAATGTCTACTCAAGCATGTGAAAAGCAAAATAAACTTTCTCTACATTGTTTGCTTAGACTATTTCCGTCCCAAATACTTACAGTTGAGCAGGTAGCCCAGGCTGAAACCCTGCCTGCTGTAGAGGTCCCAGCTTGAGGTAGAATCCATCAGAGGGCAAGAGAGTCAAAGTGAAGCGTGAGGTTGCTTTGCAGCAGCCGACACCCACGCAGGGTCATCTGGCCCATCTTACCAGACCAGGTCCGATGGGCGATGGAGGTCACCTGATGCCGATCATGGCAGACCAGATTCAGTGGTGGTTGAGAGATGGACACTGTTTGGTGGACTGACTTTCATAGACACTGATCTGTAACAAAGGACAGAGGATTATGTGTAACTCAAACTCTGTAGCTTTCCATATATAAGCCAGTGATTCTGTTCATTTCTGACACAGCCAGTGTTGGATTCAGATTATTTACTCGCACTTGTTCTCCCCTGCACTGACATATTAGTATCATGACATCATTGGTTCCCTCCCTAAAGGGGCACAAGATAAATTTGAAGGATTGGGAGATGGGGTGGCTTTTTAAAACCATCATATGCTATTTATGTACAATTTTAATCTGAAAAGTAACTAGTAACTAGTAGTAGTCGCCCAAGAAATACAGTAAATGTGTAAAGAATCAGTCACCACTGTATAACTGGTATAATAATCGATTTACTGTAATTGACTTTAATTTCCAAATGGAGTCGCACTGCTGGAGAGTCCTGTTTCTGGATTGGAGGATAGCAAAGGCAGTTCCATGTACTGTCTATCCATCTGGTGTCCAGGCTAATTTGGTTCGTTGACTGTACGGCCCAGCGACCAGGGTGGAGTTTGGGAAGCAAGAAGAAGAACAGGGTGAAAGTGAAGGCAGGCCCAGCGGTCACCTCGCCGCCTCCAGGAAATTCTACCCTGGCCCCCAAACCTGATACACTGAGAGAGGAGGAGCTGCATTGTGACAAATGCATGATGTACCATTTAGTTTTTGCTGGGCTCTATGATGGACTTCCACATGTTTGTTTTCCATAAGCTGTTGTTCCCTCTCAAGTTACAAATGCCTGCCAATAAAGACTATCAGTTCCCACACAGAAACGGTTTTGTATTGTGTGTCTGAGAAGGTTCTGGTGAAACTTTAACATTTAAACACATTTCAATTAAAGAGAGAAGCAAATCCTCTTTGCTATTTTTAATTTGTACATCATCACACTTTAAATACATCATTGACTGAAGATTAAATAGTTATATGCAGTAAGATACAAGGAGCACAGTCAGTTTGCTAGCAGAATAAAAATAAAACCATTACCATACACGGGATAATTTTTCTGATCCTCATAAACACTTAGCTTACATCTCCAACTTTCTTTAATATAAAACTAAACTATCTAATTGTTCATGTATAAGACTCTTTAAAATGAATCACTGGAATAACTGTCTATGTAAAAATAAAAAATAAGTATCTTTACTCATCAGTACCACCAACAAACACAGCAAAAGATTCTTCCAGGACATCAAGTGGTAATAAGGTCGTTAATGTTCGACTCCACGGTGGGTTTACGCACACCACTTATAATAGAGAAGCTGTCCTCTAACCTATTACTACACCATAGTCTGGGGATCAGCCATATCCAAATTTCATCTAACACCAGAATGTACTTGATGATGAAATCATTGCACAATCCATGACAAAGGAAGTTTACCTAAACCGTGACAGGAAATCTAAACTCCAGCAAAATGTTAGGGTTAGTTTTTGTGAGTTTCTGCAGGTTTTGTGGTGACGTGACAGCGTCTTCTATTTTTAGTCTATGAATATGGGATCAGGACAAACAGTGACAAGACAAGAAGAAATAGCTGGGTTGGACAGAGTAATTGCATGAAACACTAGATGGCACTGTCTCATCGCAGTTTCTCAGTTATAATTTGCTCCCTCCAGTATGTAAGTGATACAGGAGGACCTGAATTGTTTGATTAACACAGCAGCCTATCAGCAGATCTGAAACAGGTATTTATATAGTGTAATAAAGCAGCAGTTTTCAAGTCAAACACCGCTATTTCTTTTCTTCTACTCTATCATGTCATCTGACATTATTTGACCTGAGAGGTGCTCATATTGACTCCATTACCTGACAGATATACAATGTAAGTGCAATTTGCTGATAAACTCTTATTAAAACAATATTTATTTCAGGTACATTTTTATTACATTGAAAGCCCATTATCACTTGTGATAAGACAAGTCAGTAAATACTGTCTGCATTCAAACAGGTGCAGCTTTTCTGGTGAAAGACTTATAAACAGTGGAAAGCTGATGAGTCAACACTCTAACCTGTCTCTTAGAGCAGTGTTCACTTACCTGCAAGACATTAAAGAGCACAAAGGAAACAACATCATAATCTATAATTTATATCTATTCATTAAAATAGTACTTTTAATATTGCACTGTTATTCAGGGTTGTATTGCTGTGATGAAGTTAGACGACTTGAACAACATATTTACTCTACACTCGAACTTTAACTTTATGGCTGTTATTTAAATGCAGGCTCATTTCTGGGAATGGGTTCATTTTGCATATATTTCACAACAATTCCTCCTTTCTATTCCTGCTGACTTTCCTTTGAATGTATAGTATTGCTGGTAGTATGCAAACATGCTGAAAACAACTTTACCAGCTCTGTATGGACTAATAAAGAAAGAGTAAAATAAGTGTTTCATATTTCCTTGGTCTCTATTTTTAGAAAGTAATTTTAAGGACACATAGTAATTGTCAATATCAAACACGTTATAGTCAAGATAGTTATTAGTCAGAAACTCTGATCAATTCTGCACTAAGAACTGCCCTTGTTGTAGAAGTCATTTTTTATGTATGTGCACTGGACTTCCTCCAAAACTCTTGCTGCATTTATGGTTCACTATTTACTGCAGTATCTTGAAAAACAACCACAAGCTACTGT
>BRZM01000836.1:47252-69786 GCA_033238685.1 Lates japonicus
TGTTAGAAGTGAAAGCTCAGTCGCATTTTTGGCTTGACATAAAGAAATTTCGTACGCAATCACAGAGATGGCAGGCGAGCTCAGCACCGTCGCCCGGACAACAGCCAGCGTAGCCTCAGAGCTCACACAGTGGCAATGCCTGACACCGTCGAGTCAATAAACAGTTCCAAGAACAGTTGGAACTGATTGACCTGAGTAATTGCGACATCAAACAATCGAACTGGTCGATTCGGCGCCTGGTCACACAGCGCCACCTGCGACCGGAAAGTCAGCCTGCGTCTGCAACACTGCGCGCGCAAGTTTCGTTCTAACCCGCTAGGTCAGCCCCTTCCGCACAGAAGGTCTCGATACGCGTCCTTTTGATTGTTAAAGAGTTGCACAGTTATTTAGCGTGAAACAATCACACGACAAACACGACGCCACCGGCCAGGCAGATTGCGGCGTCGATGTTCATCTTTCCGACAACCATCGTCCCCGTCTGTAGCCGCTTTAACGTGCCGCGCTCGAACACACGATTGGCGTGGTTTGGCGAACAAAGACGAACGCGATTGATCGAACTTCACGCCTGTTGTTCACAAGCAGAGCTCGTCAGCTCAGCGGCTGGCATCACGTCAGCAGTGCGTAGACCGCCGCTCACGACGGATTACACCCATTTTCGATAAAGACCAGCTTTGTTTTCTTCATTCTGTTTTTCACCGCCAGTCTGCTTTTCTCATCTGCCGAGCTGGCGACTTCATCACGCCGAGCACGCAGGCCTGAACAACCACTGTCCCGGCACCAACAAACGGCGAACCCTCACAAACCGGCTCTCAGCCACCAACGGAGTCCTCAGGCACCATCACACAGTACTCACATGCTGAATTCCGTGGCACCACAACAGATACCCCACTGAGCGAGATACACACGCCAGAGGACGATTTGTCTTTATCCAACCAACAGACAGCCCAACCAACAAGAGGCAAACCAGAACACCTAATGGAAATATATCGTATCCGCAACGTTGCATTGAGCTGTGCCTGTTCATGAAGTGCCTTCAGCCCACTACTACCCGCCCCACGACCAGCCCGGTGAACAGCCAGCGCACCAGCCGCCGTGCCCATCTCATTTCGATCGTTATTCTTTCACCAACGTTAAGATCACGGTAACCGGTTGTTTTGCTTGATGCAGCCATCAGTCAATACTTGCGCCCAGCATACGGTTTCACGTTGGTTATCCGAATGAAACAGCAGACGGCGGCAGTTACCAGCACGAAAGCGTGCATCAGCCAGCACCACAATTCGGCGTTACCAATCGGGGATTACTACTGTTTGAGACTCATTGCGCACCTTATTAATCCTTTAGCGTATTTATTTAATTATTTGTACCGTTAACTTTACAGCAGATGCTGGCGACCCCGGGAACCCCGCATCTCTTCTGTTTTTGTTTGAACTTCAAAACGAAGACAAGCGAAAGACAACACTTTAGTTATGTTGAAATGGATCACCTTATTTCATTTAAAACTTTGTGGGACATCATTTGTTTAAGTTTACTCATCTCATAAGATAAACAGCCTCATCTTCGTTGAATTTTGTTTAAAGACAACCATTGTTCAAGACAAAAACCATGTCAGGCCCGAAAGTTGTTTAAACAGCGAAGCATTTCAACAAACAGCGTTGAGCTCAGACACTGTGTTTGACGTCATTTCACTTTTGTCGCAACGAACATCAGCTCCAACATCGTCGGTCTCCGGACAATAACGGTATTGCATCAGCTCTGAACATACTGGTTCATCATCAGCACAACCGCCACCAGAATAATTGCAATGATGAGTCGCGCGGCGATACGACAGCCAGTGGTCGCCCGGTCGCGACAATGAAAGAACCGCCAGCCGCATTAACGAACATACAGTGCAAAATGACAAACACAATTAGTTGTGAGTTGATCGACAGAGTACGCAATTTGGGCAAGCGCGAGACAGGTGATTTGCCCGCCGATGTCACGATCTCGGTGATCAGCACATAAATCCTTCATTCGTTCTCAAATTATCGCGTTTTGAAGACCTCCTCTCTCCGCCTTTATTTTCCTCGCCGGTAGTTTACCGCACGTGTTGCACCCTGTGACCGGCGTTAACACCAGATTGCAATATTACACCACGTTTCTTCGTCGGACACGACCAATCATCACTGGCATCTGACCACGGAGCGGTGTCGTGACCAGCGTTGTTCAACCACAGATGCCCATCATGAAGCTGCGCGCGGTCGTCGGCGATCGAACAGTCACCCGCAGAGTGACCACGGACGGCGGTTATTTTTATTTGTGATATTGCATCTTCGCGACTTCTTGCAGAAGAAACGATTATTCGGGCGCTTAACGCATTCAGTAGTATTTCCAGCAACCGCTCATTCTACTGGCAGTCAACTTATTCGGCGAGCCAGGTCAGGAGCCACCTGCAACCGCGTCAAACCGACCACAGCAATGCCGTTAACAACACGAAAACGTTCAGAGTTGCTTCAGTTGCCGGCATCATGACACAGCTTCTTTTTCTGTGAAAGCTCGCTTTTACAACAACAGACATCCACAATCTGGAAAAATCGTTCGGAACCAGATCCCACGAGAACACAGAGAACAGCCGGAAACCATACCGGTTACGAGCCCTCATACGCGACGTCACTATGCGGCGCAGACGGGGTTCACAGTCCGTTCCATATTGTTGACCGCCTCCGGTTGTTCGCGAGCTGGTGTCGCCGTCGATCTTTCGAACGGTTGCAGAACCGTGATACCACCGTCAACACGAATTGTCGCCAATCAGCTCAGGTTCAGGCCCGGATGCACGGTAACAACATATCGTTCAATCACTTCAAATCAATAATCGACCAGAGATGAAGGCAGATCATCTTCAGATCTGACGGATCTCGAGGTCGACTTGCCGTCAGCACAGTGAGGTCACAGACAGATTATACGGCTGAGGAGCTCACTGATCGAAAATATATGGCGAGCAGACGTTAAATTGCGGGCCAGACGGTTTGAAAGTCCGCTTAACTCGAGATTTAATTGCAGACCGTTATCATCGGGTACTGCAACAGAATGTGTTTAATCACCACATTTCCAAAGACGGTTAGAGCTTTTACCGTCCTCCCACATCATGGCGAAGCAGCCTGAGTCCGGTAGTTATCACAGGCGTTCGGTCGCGTCTTATTTCGCAGGAAGAGCCACAGCAACGCATGATTGCTCTGCGGCGGTATTGAAATCGAACTCTGCTTGCAGAACAATCACGTTAATGACCGAGAACATATGTCATCGCAGGTACGCAGTGAACAAAAAGTTGAAAAACGCAGCGTATACATCAGCAGCCCATCGCAAACAGCATCAGGCGCCTGTCCAACATGACGGTGCAATGATAACCCAGCAGGTCGGAGTTTTCACTTCAGCAAAACTTGAGCAGAGCTATCCACAGAACAGAATAATAATAGTTTAAAGTTGAACACTCAGCGACTATCACGTTAGCTTGTCCGGTTATCGTTACAAATCAGCGAGATGTTCAGAGCAGCAGTGAGCAACACAACCCAAACACGTCACGACCGTCATCATGACACGGTTTAAATTATTCTTCGTCACGTAGCGTTATCCTTTTGCCGCCCATCACTTTATGCCGGTAACTGGCAGCACAACCAGTGTCACCAGCGTTGTGCCCTCAATGCAATGCACCGCAAATAGCTCGCATTTCGATACCGGTCAGCCTGTCGCTCGTTCCGCCTCCCTTCGATCCTCCTTCGGGCAGCCTGAGTGTCATTGCCAGCGCATTGCAGTCTGCATCACGACGAGGTTCAATCATCATAATCGCGTGACCACGACCGCCCGCGTCGTGTTTTCGCACGTCACCAGCGCATTCAGCGAACCTCCATCAGCCGAGTTCCACACGCCCGACGCCCGTGCCAATAGAAACACATTTCGCCGTTTTCATTCATTCGTTACCAGACAATTTGATACAGTTCTCCATCACGTTGAAAACAACTCAGTTCGTCAGCTGTCTCACCGCCGCCCGTCAGTGGTTTTAGAGCCGAGACCAGAGCTCGACGATGAATGACCAGATAATGAATCATAGTCGTTCTCATCAACACAACTACGAGGCCCTCAAATTATCCAACCGTTGTCTCTGGCATCAGGCAAGCATGACGTCTATACAAACAATGAATAAACGAAAGATGGCCTGCGATAGCACGATAAAACACTTAAATGCAAAAACCGCCAAACATTTGCGTAACAAGAAACAGGCCGGATGGCTATCTCGCCTGTTTCGCCATTAACCGAGAGGTCGATCAAACAATAGCCTGGTCAACAAACGACCCCAGATGGTCAGAGCAGAAATTAAACCGCAAAACCACCGCCGCATTTTATCGTTCACATCCGTTGCACGACTGGCACGAAGTCACCACCGTCAGAATGGCCAATGGAATCAGCACCAACTTTGCTCAGCTGGTGAACGTACGGTCGATTAGAAAATACTATTTCAGTATCGCAGTAACTTGCCGAAATAAAAATATAAAACACTAATGTTAACATAAAATTAAAGTCCACTAAATTCTCAGGCAGTGGCAATGTAAATCATCACCACAGCGATGAGGCTGCTAATATACAGTAACCGTCAGCTTCAGACGGTGGAGTTCATCAGTCTGTCAAACCAACCTGCTCTCCTCCGGATCTCTTCTTTCCGGCTGAACGGTGCCTGAGTCACAGCCGCGACAGAGCCCGATCATCGATGGAGCACCACCACCATAATCGCGCATCTGCCAGCGAACCTTCCACAAGGCCGTGAGTTAATAATCATTACGAGCGTATACTTTATGCCGCACTATAGGTTGCCAACGGTGCCGCATATTTTGCTTTGTCATTGCGTAATTACCACCGAGTTGCCGATGTCACGCAGCATTTTCGCCGCTGCCATCATTTTTTTGTGATTTTTTAACTCCCTCAAAACACTGCAGATGGTCTACATTAACCGATATCGTCTCATTCACATCATTATGCGGGCGTCAAACATCGCTCGCGCCCCAGCTCGAAGTTGTCTCCATCTTCCTTCAGCCATCGGTTTCGAATTGAGCCGCTTCCGGACAGATCAGAGCCGACCGACGAACATCGCGATGACGAGTGAATCACAGGCCAGCCAACACTGCGAGAACCGAAGAGCCTGGCGTTGGGTGTTAATTTACAGTTTTGTGATGTTGCGATAGCTCGAGATGCAGCATTAATGTGTTCACTCGCATACCTCCGACTGGTTACATGTACTTCCAGCCTATTAATTTTAACAGGCCGAACAAACAGCCCAAACAAAGAGGCAAGACAGACACGAACAGCCATAGCCAAAACATTAGACACGAAACATAAACATAGTTCAATTTGACACTTACTTATATACTATATAATCATCTATATTACTGATGGACAGGCGATCGATACCACTTCCACCCAGTGACTCATCGCTGTCTCAAAGAGCCTTGAGCCGCAGTCAGGATCAGTTCATTATTTTGTGCCCAACCGGCTGTTGGATTCGAAGTCAACACACCGTTTTCGTCACAGCAGGCAGCCCGTTTTCCAGCCCCAAAGCCCATCACCGTCATTACACAGAGCAATAATCGCCGGCACAGCACGGCAGCCAGCAGATGGTTTTCCCCGGCGGAGCATCACCGAGCTGTGAGCGAACTGATCTCTATCTCAACAGGTTAGAATCTCATTCAGTGTTGCATGTTAACAGCTCATTATGTCAACTTTAAACACTATAAAACATCGCAGCGACATGTTTCACTGCCACCAGCAGTGGAAACAAGCTGTAAACACGACATTGACGCATAATTGTTGTTTAAGTTGACATAGTGAACTTGTTGCTTGTGCAGCTTACTCATCCAGGATATAGGTTCTGGCCACCTGTTGAGGATAAGTCCAAAGTTCACTCTCCTTTTAGCTCTGTGTTTGGTCTCCACCAACTCCTCAGGGAAACCATCTGTCTCTTTAGCTGCTAAATGCTTCATTATATTCACCAGCAGGTTGTTAACTTTATCTGTCTGTCTGAACAGGTAGTGAACAGTGGGCTTTTAGAGATTTTAGGTGAAAACAGATGCCTGCTGTGGACAGAAATGATGATATGGTGACTGAATCAAACCTGTAAAGCTGTGGGTTGGAAAAACAAAATAATGGGCTGAAAGATCCTAAACAGGTTCACAGCTCAGGAGAACTGCTGAGACAGGCATTAATTCACCCTGGGTTGATCACTGTGAGTGAACCCTTCATTCAGTCATATAATCCATCAATAATATAAAGATATTGATTATATAAGTATATAAGTAAATTATCAAATTAAAGTTATGTTTTTACATGACATTGTCTAATGGCAACTGTGCCTGTAACATCATTTCATTGTCTGTCTTGCTCTTTTGTTTGTTTGTTTGTTTGTTTTTAATTTAAAATTAATGAGCACAGAGTACACATGTCAACCAATTCAGATTATGCAGGTGGACACATTAGTGCCATCTCTCTGAGCTATATCACAACTATATCCACAAAACCTCTTAAATTCAACTTACCTGTACAGAGACAACTGAGGGTTGAGATATTTGTGAGTTCTATAATATGTTGTTAAAGCACTGACAGCTGTAGTTCCCACTCTGACTCATCTGAATGTTCATCAGTCTGAGCTCTGGTCCTGTATCAGGAAGCTTGGCTCCATTCAGAAACCAGTAAAACAGAGAAGGAGGTCTGGAGACAGCTGAGCAGGACAGGCTACGCTGACCTTCCATAGTAGTTTCGTGATGGGGATATTGTCAATTTAATACTGTCTGGGCCATCTACCAGTAAATGGGGTTAAAAATCACAAAAAAAGTGATGTTAGCAGCCAGCAGAAAATGCTGCGTGACATGCAGCTTAGCTCAGTGAGAAGCCTAATTAAACCAACTGTGAAGCTAAAGCTGAAATATGCAGCTTTTAAGTTGCTTGTATATAGTGCAGCATAAAGAGTATACATATGTAGGTTAGTGAAATGCTGAGAGGTTCACTGGATCATCACACACACAGGATTGAAACACATCTAAACGGTCCCTGGTCATAGCGGTCACACTGATTAGTGAGAGTGGTGCTCCATCAGTGATCTGGAACTCTGTCACTGGCTAAATCCCCAGAGCGCTGCTCAGCCAGAGGAAAGAGAGGAGGACCAGAGGAGAGCAGGACAGATTGACAGAACTGGATGAACCTACCAAGTCTGAGCTGTTGGTAGTTACTGTTATATTAGCAACCTGCTGTAGGTGAAAAACACAGTGGTTTTATATCGCTACTGCCTACAAAAGGGAACATTTTTTAAGTGGAGGAAAGCAATGAGGTTTTTATGATTGCTCTGTTAGTGCTTTATATTTTTTATTTCAGCAAAGTTACTGCAATTACTGGAATAAATTGTATTTTCCTAATCGGCTATGATCACGTTCACCAAATAAAATCTGGGAGTTTACATTGGTTATTGTTAGCCTGACACTTGATCAATGGTGGTTTACTGCCAATCATTGCAAAATAACAGAGATGGTGGCAATAAAGATGTCTATGTGCAAACTTGGTAAGATTCTTGTAGTTTTAACAAAATTCTATGCCTTACCACATCGCTGTTGTTTAGTATGACCTTAAATATTATTTATTCAGAGACCTCTCTAAAGCACTGCATGAGCAAAAAATGACAGAGGTATCTTGAGTGCAAGTATCCATGCACTGTTTCTTATTGTTACACAAATGTTTCGTAATTTTACATTTAAGAATGTTTATCTGACATCACAGGTACATGTTTCGTTTATTCATTTCTTTGTACAAAACATTATATTCATACTTACCTAGTACAGAGACAACTGAGGGTTGAGATGTTTGAGTTCTCATAGTTATGTTGTTAAAGGCCTGACAGCTGTAGTTCCCACTCTGACTCATCTGAATGTTCATCAGTCTGAGCTCTGGTCCTCTATCAGGAAGCTTGGCTCCATTCAGAAACCACTGAAATTGGGCAGCAGGTCTGGAGACAGCTGAGCATGACAGGCTGATGTTTGACCCTTTCACATAGTATTCTTGTGATGGAGACTGCTTCAAATTTGTATTATCTGGGCCAACTGAATGTAGGTGAAAAAACAACAGCAGAAAATGTGTTTCTATGTTGCTTTTAGATGTTGTCAGATACAAGACTGAGCGTGTAGGTTAGTAACTCACAGCTGATGGAGAGGTTCACTGGGTCACTGGTGACATTACTGACAGGATTGAAAACACGACACCTGAATGGTCCCTGGTCGTAGCGGGTCACACTGATTATAGTGAGGGTGGAGCCTCCATCAGTGATCTGAACTCTGTCACTGGCTGTAACCTCAGAGCTGCCGTTCAGCCAGAGGAAAGAGAGGGAGGATCCAGAGGAGGAGCAGGACAGACTGACAGAGCTGTTGAACTCTATCAAGTCTGAGCTGTTTGCAGTTACATTTACATTGGAGACTGGCACTGTGGGTGAAAAACACTGGTTGTATACTGTAGTTACCAGCATAAGATAAATGGGCAGCAAAGGATAACACTACAATGACGAGGAATTAATTTAAACCATGTCATGATGAGCAGTCATGGCTGATGTTTAAGGTTTGTATTTGCTCCTGCTGCTCCTAAAAAAGGAACATCTGCTCACTTATTAGTTTATGGCAATAATACACAGACCAAATGAAACAACAGTAATGAAAATCCTTAAAGTCACAATTTCAACTTTAAACTATTATTATTCATTTCAATTCTGTAAGATATCTACTCAAAGTTTTTGCTAGAAGTAAAAAAAAAAACTCAATATACTTTTGATTTATAATTTGCACATAACAATCATATGGCTAGAGATCAAGCACCCTGTGCAACTGCATTAGACACTGTGCTATACACTTTCATTTTTTCTTTTTTGTTGTTCACACTGTGTCCCAGAGGCTGCCATTGAACTATATGATATTCTCAGTCAATTCTTTGTGGTGGGGGGCAATTTCACCTTTAAATATAATGAAGTTCAGTTTAGTACCACCACAAAGAGCTTAATCAACACCTATTTTTACACATTGTTGATACTACTGTAGCTCTTACAACCACACCTGCAGAAATAAAGACACGGTAAACCTCCACCCTGTAGCTATGTGCAGTGATAGCTATTCTGAGACTCAAAACTTGCCCCCATAATTTATGCATCTTAGAGAGGATAACAAAGCTCAACAGCCTTTTTAAATGTGAGTGATTAAACACATTCCTATTTATAGTATAGTGTGGCAGTTCCTTCCAATTAGTAAAATCCTCAAGTTAAAACTTTGAGGACACAAACAAATCTATTTGCTCCTGGATTTTAACATCTACTCACCATATATTTTCAGTCTGGTGTGTCCTGACAGAACTCCTCCAACAGCTGGTATAATACTAACTCTGTATTCTCCACTGTCACTGACAGCTAAATTCCTGACCTCCAGAGATCCAGTAGATCTGAAGAGGGTGATCCGCCTTCAGTACTCAGTCCAGTTGTGTCGAAGTTGTGGTTGAGGTTATATTGTTACCATTAAAAGTCCAGGCCACTGACACAAACTGAGTTGCTGATGGATTCAGTGTTGTGGTGAACATCACAGTTCCTCCCACAACTGCATTCAGAGAATCAGCTGGCAACACACCAGCTCCTTCAGACAAACCTGGAGGACACAATTGTAGTATAAGACGGACTGTAAATAAGACCCCCATCACTACTTATACCATATAACTGATCGCAATACATGGGAAACTCTACATGTAAAGTATGAACTACTTAAGACACAAAAATAATTAGATTTCCAGCTGTTTGTTTTCTCTCTATGTTCTCATGGGATCTGAAGAAGACCGAAGACAGTTTTCCAGATTGTGGATGTCTATTTATTTATAAAAAGCGAGAAAACCACAGAAAAAAGCTGTGATTGTCATAGTCTGCCAACCAACTGAAGCAGCTCACATGTTAATTTTACTTGTTTTTAAGTCTTTATTAGCGGCATTTACAACATAGCGTATGCAGATTACTCGTGGTTTTGAGCGTGAGATTTACAGGTAAACTCCCTGGCCAACAACCGCCGAATAAATTTGACTTTACTTAAATTAGATGAGCAGTTTTAACAGAAGTACTACTGAATACGTTAAAGCTCTTGAATTCGTGTTTCTTACCTGCAAAAGTCGCAGAGACAATATACAGTAAAAATAACACATCCATTGGTCACTCTTCCTGAGACGTGCAGGTGAGAAAAACCTGACTGAGACCGATCACTAAATAAGTGACTCACGCACGAAAACCGTATTGACGTGTTTCATCTGTAGGACGAGAACAACCCACTGAATCCACGGCCCTTCAGCTCCATGGTCAAAAGATGCCACACATCTCCCTCTAGTGGTGAAAATGAGTTAGTGCAAACAATCCGACGAAAGGAAACATGAATGCTAATATTGCAAATCACCAAGACAAAATGTACGAGTGACGATATTTTACAGATTATTTAACACCAGTCCACACTAAGAGGCCAGTAGAGAATTTATAACACATTGCAATAGTGGCACATAACCAGCGTACCTGAATTCACTAATTATTGTGCAAGTTACTGTTGGGCAACCTGTTGTGTCAACAGGCCAGCAAGAGAGATAACTGAGCTGTGACCAAGATGCCAACAAGTCTGCAGTGTTTCCGCTATATATATTTTGTAGCGGCGGCCCACTGCGGGAAAATTATTGCCGCTGATATTATAAAGTTGAAAATACCCCGTTGAGTCGAGAAGGAGAGAGAGAAGGAAGAGAAAATGAGTGAAAATGGCATAATAAACTAGCTTACATTAAGGTTTGTATCTATTTTGTATTTTCTACCGAGACAAATCCTGTAACGTTTTAATCAGCTTTGTCTGTCTCTATCGGCTCTGTGTGCCGGTCACTCTCCTGTCATTCCCCCTCAGTGTATCAGCATTTGAAAAATCACCACAGGCAGCAGTATGACCAATGTAAATTTACTGCAAAGAGGCCAAGCGAACGTAGTGCTACTGATTGTTTTGTAAGAATTGTTCTATGGTTCATTATGTGTACGTGTATACCATTTTTTGTTGTAATAAATACATTTTGGATTCATATATTTTCATTCTCATCCTTGGATTAGTACACAGAGCAGTTAATATTTAATTGATCTCTTAAATGGTAATGCTCCATCACGTTTTACATGTAGGTGCTTGACTTTCAAAACTGTATTGCAAATCAAATCGCAATCGTAATATCTGTCAGAAAAATCACAATTAGGTTTTTTCCACAAAATCCTACATGCAAGTAAAGAAAATGTGCTGCAAAGTCAGTTAATATAACCAAATAGAAACAACACAACCAGAAAAAACCTTGCTAGTCACCCAGAAAAAACTGAAATATATGACAACCATGTGACACTAAAACACAATGAACACTCCGGGGCAGGGAAGTTGTTGCTGTGGTTGTTGCTCGTGCACAGTATAAGTACTCTGTTGCTGCCTTAAAAATGTGAGTAAACCCAACTTGAAGGTAACTTTTGTTTCAACTTAAGTTGTACAAGATATTTAACTAATGATGATTTATTTAAACTTGACACTATGAGTTAAGCCAACTAGCTATATTACATTATTCATTCAACAAAACTTGCTTTATCTTGCCAAACAAACAAGAACAACAATTCCACACTTTATCAACTAACAATTTTAAGTTAAGATAACTTTTTCTATGTTATCTATGTCCGTACCAACAGCCATTTCAAGTTTACTCATGTTTTTAAGGCAGCAATTGAACTTCACTTTTTAAAATAAGTGAATTGTTTTTCATTGTCATTCCTCATCTTGACTAATAACATCAGGTTTGCCAGTTTGAGTCACTTCATCAAATACTGAGACTGAAAGTTTTTTTTTTCTAAATATTGTGTTACTGAAGTGGTAAAGATGTTGTCTTATACTGACTTGTGTTTTTAGTATTTGTATGTTTTTTTCTTGAGCTGCTCTGCATTGAGCTCTCTGGGGAACCATACAATGCCTACAATGGGCCAATACTGACCAATCTTTTTTGTCCTACAGATGATCGGAAAAATAACACACACACACACACACACACACACACATACACACACACACACACACACACACACACACACACACACACACACACACACAGCATGTTATCAATAAACAGGATGCTGGATGTAATTTATGTGTAATGACATACTGTATATGAGTCTATTAACTGTGATCAGGGAGCTGTTATTTTGTTACCTCACTATGAAATACAGACTTACCATAGTAAGTCCCCTCTTAACAAACCTCTGACCTACATGTTTCTCATAACATAAAAACATAGCTCCTAACAGATATACTTTAAAATTAAAAGTTGTTCTGCTCAGAGTGTACACTGTTAATGATCAACAAATGCAAAACAGTGCATATAGGGGAACTTTTCACAGGTAGGAAATCACTCATTACTTCCTTATCCTGCCACAACATACTGATATCAGCGGAGGGAAAGTTAGGGAGCGCAAGACAAATCATTCTTTCCTTGATCATTCTGCAGATGACATGGAAACAGCTGTGATATATGTCGTCATCCTGGGAGTCATCTCAGGTGAGCTATCACCATTTCATACAACAAATACAAGACAGTTTTTTGTTTGTTTTGTTTTTTTCACTCGTTCCAGAAATTTTTTTAACACATCTCTATGTCAAAATGTTATCATCAGGATGATTGTTTAGCTGTTGCAGTGTTATCATTATGTTAACATAATTATTATAAATTATTTGTGTTAGGATGTTGTATACTTTGCCTGGTTTGCTTTTTTGTCTGTGTTTGTTTAGGAAGTTGAGTTAAATTAATAGTTTATACAGTTGTGTTCAAAATAATAGCAGTCCAACATGACTAACCAGATCAATCACTGTTTTTGGTAGAAATTATATTATTACATGGCAAATAATTTACCAGTAGGTGTAGTAGAGTCAGAGAAACCAACATACCCAACATTTACGATATGCATGCTCCTGAGTCTGTGTAATTGAATATTTAGTTGAAAGGGGCGTGTTCAAAATAATAGCAGTGTGGAGTTCAATCAGTGAGGTCATTCATTATGTGAAGAAACAGGTGTCATTCAGGTGGCCCTTATTTAAGGATGAAGCCAGCACATGTTGTACATGCAATTCTCTCTGAAAACCTGAGAAAGATGGGTCGTTCCAGACATTGTTCAGAAGAACAGCGTGCTTTAATTAAAACATTGATTGGAGAGGGGAAAACATATAAAGAAGTGCAGAGAATGATAGGCTGCTCAGCTAAAATGATCTCCAATGCTTTAAAATGGAAAGCAAAACCAGAGAGACGTGGAAGAAAACGTAAGACTACCATTCGAATGGATTGAACAATAGCCAGAGTGGCAAAGCCAGTGATCAGCTCCAGGGAGATCAAAGACAGTCTGAAGTTACCTGTGAGTACTGTGACAATTAGAATTTGGATTGGATCAATTTGCTTATATCAAAATACTTGAAGAGGTCATGCTGCCTTATGCTGAAAAGGAAATGCCCTTGAAATGGGTGTTTCAACAAGACAACGACCCCAAACACACCAGTAGCGAGCAGCATCTTGGTTCCAGACCAACAAAATTAAGGTTATGGAGTGGCCAGCCCAATCCCCGGACCTTAATCCAATAGAAAACTTGTGGGGTGACATCAAAAATGCTGTTTCTGAGGCAAAACCAAAAAATGCAGAGGAATTGTGGAAGGCTGTCAAATCATCCCGGGCTGGAATACCTGTTTACAGGTGCCAGAAGTTGGTTGACTCCATGCGGCACAGATGTGAAGCAGTTCTCAAAAACAGTGGTTATACAACTAAATATTAGTTTAGTGATTCACAGGAATGCTAAATCTTAACGTTTTTTTCAGTTTATTGAGTAAATATTTGAGTTTGTAACGAAAAATGCAGACACTGCTATTTTTTTGAACAGCCCAATATAATTTTTTCCTTCATTTTCTGTAATTAAAATATTGATACATTTTTCTTCATGTTTTGATGTAAAATATAATATGCAGTGTTCCCAATGAATGGAAATAAAAAATATTAAAAGGATTTTGACCTTTACTCACGTTTTAAAAAACACTGCTATTATTTTGAACACAACTGTATGTTCTTACAAAAGATGACATTAGTTTCTCACTGGTGGTCATATCAGTGCCTGTGTCTGTATGACCTATGTGCAAAAGAGAACTTCCCAAACATTAACTATTCAGAACAGAGTTCATCATATTTTTTTTTGTATTTCCAAAACCTCACTCTCCTCTCAGACATTTATGTGTCATGCAGTTATTACTGCTACGGTCTGTATGTTCTACCACTCACTAATGATGGGGCCACACCATCTTTTAAGAACATGAGACTAAATAAAAAAACATATAGATACACACTGTATAAAGGCTCAACAAACAGCATGATTTAATGACCTGGTTTACCTGGGTAAAGTGTCTAGCTCTGCAGAAAGTGAAAGAATGTTTTCTGTGTGAAATTCAGTCCAAGACTTTCTAATGAAATGTGATAAAGCATGCAGTATGATCACAGTGCCCTCATTGTCCTAAAAATCTGTGCCTTTCTGGTCCTCCAGGTTTAATCCAGTGGGCTGGTGTGTTGTTGTATTGATCTCTGAATGTGCTGGAGGAACTGTGATAACCACTACAACAATTGACTCCACCCAGAAACTCTGTTTCAGGTTCCTGTGGCCTGGACTTTTAATGGCAATACAACCCTCAACCACAGCTCAAAACACAATTGGACCAGAGTATAAGGCAGTGGACTCACTCCTAGATCTACTGGATCTCTGGAGGTCAGGAATTTAGCTCTAATGGCAGTGAGAATACAGAGTTAGTATTATACCAGCTGTTGAGGAGTTCTCGTCAGCCTGCATTAAATAATTCTGGGGACTCGGAAAAAAGATATAAGGAGTAGGATGTTAAAATCCAGGAGCAAATAGATTTGTTTGTGTCCCAAAGTTTTAACTTGAGGATTTTAATTGAAAGACCGCTGCACTGCAACTCTGGTGACTAGAATGTGATTTAATCACCACATTTTAAAGAAGCTGTTAGAGCTTTTATTGTCCTCTCTAAGATTATGTAAATTATGGGGGCAAGTTTTGAGTCTCAGAATAGCTATCATTGCACATAGCTACAGGTGCAGGTTTACCGTGTCTTTATTTCTGCAGGTGTGGTTGTAAGAGCTACAGTAGTATGTATGTGTATATATATAATATGTGTAAAAATACCTATAAAAGATTTGTTTTAACAGTCTTGTAATAAATCCTACCTTCACAGGCTTATCATAATTGACTTCTTGTTGAGACTGTGTGAGAAAGGTGTTGATTAAGCTCTTTGTGGTGGTACTAAACTGAACTTCACAGTGGTCAGCAGAAATTGCCCCCCACCACAAAGAATTGACTGAGAATATCATATAGTTCAATGGCAGCCTTGGACAGTGTGAACAACAAAAAGAAAAATGAAAGTGTATAGCAGTGCCCTCCAGCTTAAGTTAGACAGGAGGCTTGATCTCTAATATATGATTGTTATGTGCAAATTATAAACTGGGGTATATTGAGTTTTTTTTAATAGCAAAACTCTTGAGGATATCTTACAGAATTGAACAATAATAATAGTTTAAAGTTGAAATTGTGGACCTTAAGGATTACTACTGTTGTTCTTGATTTGGTCTGTGTATTACGCTTACAAACTACAAGGAGCAGATGTTCCTTTTTAGGAGCAGCAGGAGCAACATAAACCTTAAACATCGCCATGACTGCTCATCATGACATGGTTTAAATTCAATCTCGTCATTGTAGTGTTATCCTTTACGCCATTTATCATCTTATGCTGCAACTACATAGTATAACCAGTGCTTCTTCACCCACAGTACCAGTCTCCAATGTAAAAGCTTCCTGATAGAGGACCAGAGCCCGACTGATGAACATTCAGATGAGCCAGAGGAACTATAGCTGTCAGGCCTTAACAAATAATTATGAGAACTCAAATATCTTTAACCCTCAGTTGTCTCTGTACTAGGTAAGTAAGTGAATATACTGTTTTAAAAGCAAAGAAATGAATAAACGAATTACAAAATTTCGATAGTATCAGATAAAACATTCTAAATGTAAAAGTAGTACAAACATTTGTGTAACAATAAGAAACAGTGCATGGATACACTTGCACTCAAGATACTCTGGCTATTTGTTTGCGGCGAGATAACTGAGGTCTCTGAATAAATAATATTTAAGGTCATACTAAATGACTTTGTGATGTGGCCAAGAGCATAGAAATTTTGATAAAACTGCAAAGTCTTACCAAGTTTGCACATAGACATCTTTATTGCCACCTACATCTCATATTATTTGCAATGATTGGCAATGAAGCCACCATTCAGTCAGAATGTCAGGCTAACAATAACCAGTAACGTAAACTCCCAGATTTTTATTTGGTGAACGTGGTCATGGCCGATTAGGGAAAATACAATTTATTTCAGTAATTGCAGTAACTTTGCTGAAATAAAAAATATAAAACACCTAACAGAGCAATCATAAAACCTCATTGCTTTCCTCCACTTAAAAATGTTCCCTTTTGTAGGCAGTGGCAAATGTAAAACCACTGTGTTTTTCACCTACAGCACGAGTTGCCAATATAACATTAACTACCAACAAAAACAACAATTCCACACTTTTTCAACTAGGAATTTCAAGGTTATACCAAGAGCCGTTTCAAGTTAAGTTTACTCATGTTTTTAAGGCAGCAATTGAACTTAACTTTTCAAAATAAGAACCCAAAACTCAAATATCTCAGCCCTCAGTTGTCTCTGTACTAGGTAAATTGGATTCAAGAGGAGCCCACAGCTTTACTGGTTTGATTCACTGTCAGTCTCATCATTTCTGGCCACAGCAGGCATCGGTTTCCAGCTAAAATCTCTGAAAGCCCACTCTTCACTATCTGTTCAGATAGACAGACAAAGTTAACAACTAGCTGGTGTATATAATGAAGCATTTAGCAACTAAAGAGACAGATTTTTCCCTGAGGAGTTGGTGGAGACCAAATACAGAGCTAAAAGGAGAGTGGACGTAGGCCAGAAGATATATCCTAGATGAGTAATCTGCACAGGCAACAAATTTGCTACATCAACTTAAACAGTGATTATTTGTCATATTTATTTCCTCAGTCAGCTCTCAGTAATTGAGTAACTTTAGCTCCTCTTTTCATATTTCTCTTACAAAATCCTTTATCTTTTGTCCAACAGAGAGAATATCAGGTGCTTCTGTCAAATCATCAACAAACCAGCCAGTTAATGGAAACTCAGTCAACTTAACCTGTGAGGCTGCTGGCTCTGTCTTCACCAGACAGTGGATGAAGGATGGCTCAGATCTGATCCTGACTGACAACATGATGCTTTACAATGAGAGCAGAGTGTTGTCTTTTCAACCTCTGAAGAAAACAGACAGTGGAGAATATTCCTGTAAAATCAGCAACCCTGTCAGCAGTGATGAAGCTATATACGTCATGGTTGTTAACTGTAAGTAACATGTTGCACAGTGTGTTTACTTTTCAGACACAGGGTGGCAAAATGCTGAGTGCCATGAATGACAGTGTACTCCTGTTATGTTTGGTTTATAGCCCTGAAATAGCATTTTAGATTTTTTATTTAATAATTGAACATGTTTAATATTACTGTTTGTTTCTTTTGCCCAGTGTGCTGAGGAAAATACAATTGTTTGTGCTGCTGTAATAACACTACAAATCTCCCTGTATTTTTCAGATGGGCCAGAAAATGTTAAAATCACAGGTGAAACTGTGATATATTTGCAAGAGACCTTAAAATTAACCTGCTCTGCTGAGTCCACACCATCTGCTAGTTACACCTGGAAACTGAATGAGATGGAGATACTCAGCTATTCTGCTGAGCTCACTAAAGTCATCACTGACCTTTCTGAGAGTGGAAACTACACCTGTCAAGCAATGAACAATGTAACTGGGGGAACATCATCTGTAGTGCATGAATTGACTGTAAAAGGTACCTAGATGGTGTTGTTTGCTTATATTGTTGATACTCTTTGATATTTCAATTAGCTCATGTCATTATACCACATTATAGCTGATTATTATAATTTGAAGAGTAGCAGGCTACATGTAGCACATTTATTTTAAGATTATGAGACAACACTAGTTTGAAAAGCAAAAGTCTCCTAAATAGCCCTTTAACAAAAATATTAGTAGGATGTTTACTTAAGCAACGCGGTGCATTGATCATTCTGCCAAACAGGAGTATTCCACAGGCAAAGTAGAAATGAAGTCTCACTTTTTGTACCCAATAAATACTGTAGTTATTGATATTCGGTTAACTATGAAATCACATAAAGGGAGAAATTATTATACAGTTGATTTCTGTTTTCAAAATGGTGTGAAAATTATGTTGTTTTCCTCTGTTTTATTTCAGCTAAACGACCACCAAGTTGTTCGGCTGGTTGCATCGCTGGAATAGTAATCGCTTGTCTTGTCATTGGTGGAGCTGCTGGTGGTGGTGTAGGCTACCCACATGTATAAAAAAAAGTAAGTGAAAAATTGCTTTGAAATATGACCAGACGGCCATTTTTCTAAAACAACAACAACTTTTTTGAGAGTCCAGTGATAAAACAATGTGCCAGAGTGCTTTGTTTTGGTCTGGTAATTTATATTCTCTATATATTCTGACTTTAGCTTTGACTTCTATGTTTTTTCCTCAGTGGAGCTGCATCTCATCTCTGTACAACTAATACATTGTCATGTGCAAATATTTAACTGTGTCAGATTGTCATTATTGTTATGAAACCCTCTCAAAAACATTTCAACTCCTAGGTGATAAAATTAAGGGTGCAGCTCCATTTGAGAAAAACTACAATTATGTCCTATAAGAATTACAAATGAATAAATGGATGTACTCTATATTTTTTTCTTTTCTTACACATTTTAGGAATCTAATTTATTAAATAACCCAATCATAACATACTTGGTTAGTGTTACAGTTTTGAGTAGCATTTAACTGATCACATTTCAGCAAAGCTTTATTTCTAATATCCTAGAATCAACAAAAATCCCCAGCCACATAAAGCAGGTAAGTTGTCATATGATCTAAGTTCACCCTACACTTTAAACTATCATATATATAAATCACAGTCATATATATTGGGCTTATGGATTAGACATACTGTAACAAAACTATTTTTTTCCTAGAACAAGAAGACAACATGTATGAGAACATGTCAGTGGTATATGAGAATGTCAAATAAATTCAACAATCTTTCTCTTTAGGAGGTAAGTTTTGATCTCATTATTCTGATTCAATGAAAAAGCATAAATGTATTTTGAAGGGAGAGTGCCAAAAGCATTTTTCATTTTTGGCTTAAATCTGTTAAAACGACTATAGACCAACAATTACTTAAGACTCATTTTAGCATGCAGTTAATCAAAACAGTGACTCTTTAATCATTTGTTTACTTTTTTGTCCTGCAGATGACCAGGAAATATACACTTACAAAGTCTTCAACTGGACCAAGAAAAGAGGAGCCACCACTGCTGTTTTGTTGTTGTTGTTGTTTTTCTTTTTGTTTTTTAGAACAGATACAATTTCTCGTCCCCTTTAGTTTTTTTTCCCTTATAGATTAGTAAATTAGGGTGAGGTGACACTTAACAGTTCCAGGATTACCAATGTATCTGCAAGTTTGTCAGACACCCAGCAGTATAAATGTGCTTAAAGCTGCATTAATTGACTTGTTGACTACTTTGAGGCAGATGAGCTCCATGACAACATGGCTGATGTAGCAGTCCTGACTTAAAATTATTGAGGGCTTACCAAATAGTCTGCACATTTGCCATTTACACATTCAGTACAGAACAACAGTAGCATTTCTGCTGCATTTATGGTCCACTAGTCACTCTTTTTATAGCTCTGGTTTGATCTCTATCAACTCTTGAGAAAAATACCTACAGTGTAATATGCTACTGTATGTAGCTCTTAAACCTACAGTAACTAATTTTTGGCTTCTTGGGGGCAGTGGAAACAATCTGTAAACACATGAATCCATTTAATGAATTTTATGAATATGTAATGTATTTGTCGATAATGCAATTAATAAACATGTAAGTCTTAAATATAACTGTAAGTCAATAAGTGTCAGATGTCTCTCTTTTTATTATTTTTTTAATCATTTGTTAATTCAAAGTGTAGCAGACTCATCACCTGATTTCGGAAGTTGACAGTCTTAAAGTTGTATCCTGATACATTTGACATATAATAACAGATTTATGTCACTGCTGCGAAGTTGTTTATTTTACTCTTAATTGTTGACTTAACTTCATTAACAGCAATTTAAAGTTAGTTATCATAATTTGATCGTGAATATGGTCTATGGCTGCTGTAATTACTTGACTTTTGTCCTGGTAAATACTGAATATCTACCTATGTCTAAATATGGAGCTAAAGTAAATCATTTGAATCTACAGAATAATTTCCTGCCAAAAGCTGCAGTAAGCTGCCCTCCTGTGGTGTACCTGTGCTGGAAATCTGTTGGATAAAGGACACTGAACAAAGTGGTACTGAGGCTACAGGGCACATTTAAATCTTGTTTCTTGAGTTTAACATCATCTTTAATATTGAAATTTACAGGTGTGCATAAAGCAGATGTATTGTCCAGATAATGTGACAGGAAGTTGTTAGATTTAACTTGGACCAATCTTGTTGCTGAATTAAAACAGAAACTCTAAAAGCAATGGTGAATCAGTATTATTATTTTTTTTTTTTATCAATGCATCTCATGAGCTCAGCTTTGCTCTGCAATGTGTATGCGTTTGCATTAAATACCATAACTTAATATGGAATCTTTCAAATACAGTTTAACAGTTAGTTGTCTTGTGCCAGAATGTAGCAGACCATCAAAATGTTAGCACTTTTTTTCTCCTTTACTTACATCAAACAATAAATACTTTTAATATTTCCAGAATCTCAATTGTTATGGGAAGTTGGTAAGCCTGTTGGTCCATATGGGCTTTTAGTGACTTTGTGCCTCTGTTTATATGACTTTATTTGCTGAATGTTTACAACATGATTGCATTTGAATTTTTCTGTATTGGGGAGGACTTTGACACGCTGAAGTTCCTGAGAACAAGTAGAGAGGTGACTTTCTAATCTAAAAATAGATTTCCAACACATAATGGCTACATAAAGTTTTAATTTCTCATGTAGATGGTTTAAATAAACAAAAATAAAGATTTCTCCAAGTCTCCCCCCCAGATATTACCAAGTATTCTGTCTAAGTGAAACTGTAAATTCACACATTCATAACAACATGCAGGACATTATTTAATGACACTGTATATGATAGTCTGTTAATTATGATCAGGGAGCTGAGGGAAGTTAAACTGGACTGAGCAAATATCATAAAGCAGGATACTCAGCACTTGCCTTCAGTTGTTATATTGCCATCTCACTTAAATACAGAAAAAGCCTGCAACCATAGTAAGAGTCCTCTGAGCAAACCCTTGACCTCATGTTTTTCATAACATAGAACTATAACACCAAACAGATAAACCTAAAATTAAATGTTAAGTATACACTGTTAATGATCAACAAATGTGCTCAACAGTGCAGGTGGGAGGAACTTTTCAGAGATGGAAGATCATTCATTACTTCCTTATTCTGCCAGAGGTAGAGTTAAGGAGCACAAGACAAATCATTCTTTTCTTGATCATTCTGCAGATGACATGGAAACAGCTGTGATATATGTCGTCATCCTGGGAGTCATCTCAGGTGAGTGATCACCATTTCATACAATAAATACAAAACAGTGTTTTTTTTTCACTAGTTCCCCACAAACATTTTAACACATCATCTCTATGTCAGAATGTTATTATTTGGTTGACTGTTCAACTGTTGCAGTGTTATCATTATGTTAACATAATTATCATATATTATCAGTGTTTGGATATGTTATACGTTTCCTGGTTTGCTTTTGGGGCTGTGCTTACTTAAGAAGTTAATATGGGTTAAATGGATAGTTTACATGTTCTCACACTGATAGTCATATTAATGCTGACCGGACTAATTAGTTTAGTTCACAGATTCTGTGGATGGAGCTGGGCTGTGACAACATATTCCAGCTAGCTGACAGCTTGTTAGACAGTGCCCATCAGCAAATAGAGCCAATTAACAAAAACATTTAAACCACAATACTGCATAGGAAAAAACACTAACTATTCACAACAGTTCATTATATTTTTTGTATTTCCAAAATTTCACTCTCTTCCTACATCCTTTTTAAAGAACATGAGACTAAATAACAGCATAACAATAGCATTTAGATACACAGTGCATTTAGATGTACACTGAACAACATACATACAGTATGACTTCACCAAGTGACCTGGGTAAAGTGTCTAGCTCTGCAGAAAGTGAAAGAATCCTTTCTGTGTGAAATTCAGTCCAAGACTTTCTAATGAAATGTGATAAA
>BRZM01000837.1:0-13822 GCA_033238685.1 Lates japonicus
GCTGGAAAAGTACATTACAGTATGTGTTCAGCTGAATCCCATCTTAAAATAAGTATAGGATGAAGTCCTGTGGGTGACAGTTTTTCTCGGTGACACTTTTCCACGTGTTTTGCACAGATACCAGTCAGCTAGCTTTAGCACTTTGACTAATGCATTAAACATTATTTTTAAGTACAATCCTATGTCCCATCTTACTATTGAAATGACCTAATGCACAGGACTCATTGTCTCTCACAATACACAAGGTGTTAAACTACTGTTGGATCTCTTAAATGAAGAACACTGAAGGGTGCATTTAACCTCTTAACAAATGTCTGAATCTAAAAGGGGGTAAAATATTCCCTCTCTTGTCATTTCAATATATGACTAACAACTTTTAGAGTGGTTGAAAGAGATTTTATGTCTTGCTATAGCTGTTAGGCTTTTTTCTTTATCTTACTAAATGATCCTCAGGTAGCATTTATTGGCAATCAAAGCCAAAATGTTGCTTGAGGGGATTTCATACAGTTGAGAAATTACTATACCTTGATTAACATGTTCCATCTTTTCTACATAATGCAACTTATAGGCCCTTCACCACCAAAGCAACACACTGGATTTCCCTAAGCTATTGAAGTGCCATTCAGATGAAACAAAGAAAGAAACAGGTTGCACTGGTTGCCTTTATGTGAAATCTCTTACAGTCTTTTAGGGTGCTTTTGCTAGCAACAAAGATCCATAGAACTCACAAAAAAAGTAGGACAAGCATTCATACATTTTGTGCTTGCCCTATCATAAATCATTGTATACTGGGACACAGTAAACACCAGGCTGGCCTAAGGACTGTTTCAGTTGCCTTGAGCTGTTAATTTTGCTCACTCTTGCCCTTTATGTCAGTCGTCATCTGAATGCAAAGCTGTGTAAAAACACTAATATCAGCGTAACATTAATATGTATATAGTTGAATTAGGTCACTGTTCTGCCCACAATGATTGCAATAATTTGATTACTGTGTGTATCTAAGTCTGTGTGTCAGGATTGCCAAGTTTGGTTCTGAAGTGTGTCATTGATCCATTCTGGCAGAGAGAGATGAGCTGGATTGCTGCTAATCTGGCAACCCTGGAAATGTCAACTGAGGAATCTGTGTGTGTGTGTGCGTGTGTTTGGCAGGCGTGCAAAGTGTATGTGTGCACCTATGGATATGTGTGGTTCAGAGGGCCTCCTCCATCTGTGAGATGAGCTGTGTTACTACACACATCACACACAAAGACGAGCTGAAAGCATTATCAGTTGAGTAAAGCTTTGCCTTTGTGTCCAAGCTGACTAACTGTCTTGACCTAAGTGACTGAAATGGCAAGGTGAAAAGTTGTTTTTTTATCAATTGTATTGTTTCTTAGCTAGACTGCAACAACATGTGAATATCTGTGACTGACTGACTGACTGAGTGAATGCTAGAGTTGGCTGGGTAATGAGGGCACACCAGTGATTGGCCAACAGTTGGCCTTCACTCTGTGAACAGTTTCTATTACATCATCAGAGAGTGTGATCCATCTCTGTTTGCCTGCTCCAATACTCTCAGGTCCAGTGTCCAGGTGTTTTGCAGAGTTCTGCCTGTCTGTTGAGAACAACATGCCCGTCACCGGAATGCGCACAGCTAAAGCAGAAACTACCGGTGTTACGGCAAGTTAACATTGGTAGACAACACTGTTAGCAGCCCAGCAGGAGAGACACTCTGCGGTTCAGTATTATTTCATAATTTCATATGCCCGTACACATAGTTTGCCTCTACACATGGATGTCAAATTAAAGAAATAGATTTTGGACTGTGTTAGGCAGCGCTTTAAACCTCATCATATGATCATCATATGATAACATCAAATGAAGAAGGTATATCCCTGGATGAACATTATTTGGAACATGTTTTAACATCTTCTTTATGGCCTTTAACAGGTAAAAATGTCACATGACCATGACCTCATCACAGCAGGTGACCCATATGTTTGCCTCAGGCTGCCCTTGTGGGGTTAATTAGTTCACGTGTAAACATGAGGCTGGAAAGGTGCATTTATATGATTTTCCCTGGACGAATAAAAGCATTAAATAGAGAAGAAATTCAAATAATGGAGCAGGTGAACTGTCGCCCAGAGCAATGCTACTGTATGTTGTGTATGAGTGCTGGTCCCATGTCACTCCATTGTTTTTTGATTCCTCATAACAAGACTTAACTTCCTGAATCCTCAATTCAGTTTATATCAAAGGTTTGTTTTCCCCACTTTCCCCTGTGCTCCGAGGCCCTCAGTTTGACAGGAAGTGTTCACTGAATATTCATGTAAGGAAGTCCTTGCAGTGATTTGTGATGCACTTTTGCTGTTGAGAGTTGACTGGGTGAATCCAAATGGTGTTGCTTGAAGTAGCTATCTCATACAAGATGAGTTTGAGCCTTATGATTCAGTGAACATACATTACAACAAACTGCAGCCTTTCATATGACTTATCTGACTCACTATATAAAGAAACATTAATTGAATTTAAACATGTTGCATTTACTGTTACATGTACATGGTCAGTACTGTTATAAATATATTCTCTTCTCTTTTCTCTTCTCTCTTCTAATATTGAGATATTTTTTTTATTGTTGTAATGTTGCAATTTCTAGATAATGAACAGTCCGGCCTCTCCGTAAATCTGATCACTATGGGGCTGATGATTTAAAGATAGAAATGAAACAAACATGTTATTTTGATATATTAATCATTAAAAATTCTCTCTGGTATACCGGAATTCCCCAGCTGGATTCAGTCTTTAAAGCAGCAAGATTGTTATATAACTGATGGTTATTCAACCACTAATTGAGACTCCTTTCTCTTATCCAATGCTTTGTCTCACAACAGCATAATGAGAGAAAGGTGTGTGTTTGCGAGTAAAAGACAGTGTGAGTTGTTATGGCTATAGGCTGACCCTTTTTCAGCATGTTTACCTTTGCTTTATGTATGTCTTCAATGTATTTTAATGAGGGAGTGTGAAGGAAATGCAGAGATTATGTTAGGCATGGAAATGTATGTTTAATGCTTGAATACTGCCTGAATGAGAGGCAAAATTACAGTTTCCAAATATTCTACAAAACAAAGAAAAGAACAAGGACATAATGCTTTATTTTGCTTTGTTACTCTCTATACAGTCAATCATGATACCACCCATTCAACAGCTGGCCCACTTTACTGTAATTTTAAGTGCTGCATGCACTGTATGGAATCTCTATCATAAATTCATAAACTCATATACCATAGCTACAGAGGATATTATCTCTGTTCTCACCAGATACAATGACTGCACTCATCTCTTTTGTTCAATTACCTAAAACAATATGCGTTTATGTGTTCTGGGGAACTTGTAACGTACAGAAACGTTTCAGTGGAACCACAGTACAAGTGTATTACAATGCAGGAATGTATGGGCAAGTTAATGGTTAATGTAACATTGCATAATTATCCATTGTCAGGAAATATAGTTTAATTGGAAGATGAGACAGGAAGATTGTAATGGTTGGAGATAATTTACTGAATCGTTGATATGCTCACAGATCTATTGATCAGTCTATCGTGAGTGTACTGTAAAGGTGTCCGTTTTCCTGTTTTCAGTTTTGTCTAAACAATGTCGGCCAGCTGGCAGAGAGGCGAACAATATAGTTCAGTGATATTGTAGAAATGAAATAAAATTGTAATGGGAAATCAGTAGAATTAAGGAGGAATGTTTGCCTCACTGTGTTGCCTCCCTGCTCCACCTCATATACTGTCAAAGAGACAGTTGAAATTAAATTTGAATCTTGAGAGGGTATCCTGTAATTGCCCTCTTAGTAGCTCATCCCACCGTGGCTTTATGTAATACCAGCTGCTGATATGGAGGATGATGGAGGGATGGGAAAAGAACAGAAAACATAAGAGGTTTTCTGTATGTGTGTTATTTATATCCATTTAATCTTTTACCTTGAAATCACTAAGCGGAGGGTAGAAGAAAAAATGACACGATGGGAAGCAGAAAAGCAAGCATATATATGAAAGAAAGCAGGAAAAAGAAGAGTGAGGGGAGGCAGGGACACCAGACCCAGCACAACAATAGCTAAAGAAGAGTAACAACTAGAAAAAATATGTACAAGAGAGAGCAAGCAAGAGTGTAGGAAACATAGGGAAGTTAGTGTTCCCTGAGCAGCAGTTGAATGGAGTCTGGTCCATGTTTCTCTGGTAACAATTTATGCAGCAACTGTAAGGAAGAGGAGTGGGAGAAGGCTGTGTGGCTTCTTGGTATGTGTTGGTGTGTGTGGGACCTCATTAGTCAGATTGGAATGATGACATTCAGTAGACACAAATCAATAAGTAACCCCTAAGACTGACTGTCTCTGTTCTCTCATCTCGTAATAATCCTGTATGCTGTGTTGTGTCTGCCAATCAGTGAGGTTTAAAGCATCTACATTACATGTTTCCTGTGTGTGTGTGTCATACATATATACATAGGAGAAGGCTCATTAAATGCACTGAGGATGATGAGCTGTTTGATGAAATCAATAGTAACCATTCAACTACGGACTTAAATAATAATATTTAAATAATATATTTAAGTCCACAATGAACTCTCCTTCCTTCCCTCCTCTCTCTCTCTCTCTCACACTCTTCTCTTGCTCCTTTACCAAAACACAATCTTCAACTCTCAAAATGTAAGTACAGTTTGAATTCTTACAATAACAAAACCAAGTAGTCTCTCTCTACTCTCTCTCTCCCCTCCCTCCCCCTCTGCAAATGCTCAAACATGCACACAAGCTTGTATTTACCAAAATAATGCCCTCTAGCTTAGCATTCTTTGCCTGCTCTGTGACCACTTTCTTAGAAAGCTGATTTTTTAAAATTTATTAAGCGAGGTAGTGCTTGCTTATTCTCATCATACCCCTATCTCACTGCCTATTGCTCCTCTCCTGCTGTACACCACTGGGTTTTGCAATGCCATTTAGCTTCTACCATTTAGCCAGCTGCCATTAAACAAACTTGTCTGCAGTTACACCAAATATTATAGGATATTATTGTAATTTAGTATATTTTACCCTACAATTTTTCTGTACATAGTGCTCATCTTTCGAGAATTAGAACATAATATATAGAAACCATATATCCAAATGTAGTTAGTACACTCCAGATCAATTTACATGATTATAGTCATTTAAACCGATATTAATATATTCAGCATCATAATCGGAGAAGATGTTGCATGGTTGTATCTTAATATATGCCCTACTTTCCATACAATAGTAGCTTGGAGTCACAGGCCTGGTTGTGCTTAAATGAATAAGGTATACAAAGGATTGTCCGACCACATCTGAAGAGCAAAAGTGCTCCCTTGTGGGTCTGCCATGAGAGAGAGGATGAAACACAATAATTGTTCAAACAGGGATTGGCACAGCTCTCTCTTCAAAAGGTATTCATGGTGCTGCCTCTGTAAACACAAGAAATAGCGGAAGTACAGTAGTTAAGAGAAGAATGAAAAAGAGCCCTGGAGAGGGTTGATCACACAGACTTTCACCCCACACTTGGCCTTTATGAGTAAACATAAGATTGACATTTGGAAATGCACAGACATGCGCACATTCCCAGTACACTGCTGTAACTCTGTGCTTGGATGCAGAACTCACAAAGATGTGACATAGGTTTCAAATATCTATTATACAGTATATATTACCTATACTATAGGCTATGCTGTATTAAAGTATAAATTAATTGTAGCATAACAGTGTATTTGTCTACATTAATTGCCATGTTGTATACCCAGTGGCCTTCACCAGCAGTTAACAGTGCCACTAGACAAAGACAGTAGTGTTGTTTGGTGCTATTGACCATAGCACCTGACGCATTTTTATTTGGCAACTCAATGTGGTGAAAGAAAAACTAAAAGGGTTTCACAATGCAGTTGGATTGTGTCAAAAGGCGTGAAGAAAAAGCAGGTCTATGAGTGAAGACACAGGTGAATGTGAAAAGTATAAAAAGAAAATAACAATGTGGAATAACATTGAGAGCAAATGAAAACTTGCCAGAGAATGGTTTGAAAAAGTAGTTCTACCACAGTTAACTCTGAAGAAAAGAATACGTGGCTGAAGACAGTGATGTCCAAACAGTTCAACAAGACCTTGGCATGAACAAGACCCTACAATAATAACTCAAGGACAGAAACGGTATCTGTGGAAATAACAGCAATACCAGTGTGCTGTGTAATATTTTTAGTACTGATTTGAATTGAGGGAAGCTAGGTGAAGAATGCAGTATATTTTCTCGGCTGTCGTTGTTATGCTGCAGTTGTAGAAGGAACTAGTTAGTGTAGTAAGTAGAGGAAGCAGAGTCACAGTATTGCCGTAATTCACTTGAACACGCGAAACAATAAAACTCAGACAAAGTACAGCCTGGCCATTGGTCAGAGTTCTGACCGTTAGTACCGCAAAACATACAACTATCAGTCATTACTGCTGAGAACAGTTGGTGGAACACTAAAGGAGACAGGTCCAAAGCTGAGGATATCACGTCTTGACTTTAGCCTAATCACATTTAAAATGAAAAGCATTAAGGTGAAATAACGCATTAAGATGAAAGTAACGATGAATGGAGATGGTGTGGTATAATTCATAGCACTTACGTTTTCCCTAGGAGAGGCATAAAAGCCCCTAAAATTCCAAATGGCTGCAACAGTAAGTTTATGTTTCTACAACTCACCAAGAATATGGAAAACTGTGGTTTCTATTTTCGTTTAATGCTCTACAGAAATCTCATATGTCAGTTTTGGGTCAATAACGAGATTGAATGTGCTTGAGTAAAATGATGTAGTATGTCATTGCTGTAAACTTGATTGACGAGGAAGAAGAAATATTCAACCTGACATTCTGTTTCTTCCTGATTTATTTATAAACAATAATCTCATTCTGTTTGGTCTTTTATTGTAATAGCTGGTACAAAGTGTTTGCCTTTGCTTTACCACTAGAAAGATATGATGTAACCATCTTTTGTATTAAACTACAGCGGGTGCCCACATACTGCAACAAGCTGGTTTGAAGTTTTCAAGCAAAAGAAATAACCGAGGGTGTGTATATGCCATTGGAGTTACAGAGGTCCATTCCATTTATTTTGAGGAATTAAACTCACAACTCCCCACAAAGTTCAGCAATAAATCTTGGCATCACAGACTCATCTTCCTCCACTCTCTCTTTTCGCTCTGATCAGGCTCACCTTAACTACACTTCCACTGCCTGACACTGCACCAACACCTGGGCCTGGCGCGCTTAACTCGCTGCTCACTCGATAATTTCTGTACTCAACGCAACTCCAGATAACAGTGGCCTAATGGGACAGTAGACCTTCCAACCTGAAAGCGGGCAAGCAAGCAATTCCGGAACGGCATTTGAGCACCTGCAGACCCAATGGAAGGGCTGGCCCTGCTGGCTAAATCAGCCTTCAGTATCATTCATTTCCACCACCACTGTTGAATGAGTGATACAACACAACAATGCCTGGATGCCCTGAACAATGAGTTACAGTTTTAAACCTTAACAGCTGTACAGTACATAGTTGTACTCTGTATATTAAAAGTCGCTGTTACTAACTAAAAGTCAAAATATATTCTCTTCATCATATCTTTTTCTCTCATGCTCATGCTGAACCACTGTCTAATTTTCCCTTAGCTTCACGGTTCCCAATAAATCCTTAATATTTTAAAACAGTGAGTCGGATGGCATTCTCTTTTATTTCTTGTTTATATCTCTTCTAGATGTAGTGTTTGCTCAGTGGGAGGCACTAAAAGTGTCATCTTTGGACCCTTTGTAAACTCTAAATCGTCCCTTTGTGGCTAGAGGCAGTTGGGATGATTAAAATGCTCCTTTAATATCTCACATTTCAGTTCACCGGAGGCTGTATTTGTATAATGAATTTGTAATGAAAAGTGGTAACAAACCCTGTAGATTTGCTTAAAGTAGGTAGTAATATATAATTACAGTGTGTTGTCCCTCCACCAGGCAATTTTTGAACAATGGTCTAGCGATTAAAGGCAACTAGAAGTACAGTATGAATAGTGATGCGATTTATCTTGGCTGCCAAATGAACAGTCATGCAGTCACAGCATGAGTTCTGAGAATTTAGATAGTGGCTTAATCATGACACAGTTGATCGTCAAAATTAACAAAAGTGATCAGTGTTTCGGTCATGTTTGGTCATGTTTGTAAGCGTGATGGTTCTGAATACTTTGGTTAAATGCTAGCATTGTCAGGGTTTTTAACCAGCGATTATTTCTCAACATTGATGTATTATCTGAAGAGGCTCTGCCACCTGCAGTGGCTTTGTTAGTCTTTGTAGCAGGTAGCATGTCTCTGTCTGTCTGTATCTCTACCTCAGTCTCTTTCACCACTTCTCCTCCTCTATCCTCTGTTCCGTCAACCACAACAAGAGGTCCCCTCAGTTCTCATCTTTTCTCTCAGTCCCATTTTGTTTTTCCCAAATCTTGCTTTGTCTTTTCCTTTTATGTGTGTCCCTACCTCTCACCCTTTGTCTTCCCTTGCTCGTGTTCTCTTTCTCTTTTTCCCTCACCTTATCTCTATCCCATCGTCCCCTCCTGCCTCTGACTGACAGTGTATAAATTGATTTTCAGCCGATTATGTTCCCCTGTCTTTCTCTAGGCATTTCCCTTATTTAGCCTCAACCACTCCAGGGTATAGTCTAGACCATGGGCTGACTGTCAGTCAGTAGCATCGTGGAGCAGTCTAATTCTTGGCTGACAAACGTTCCTGACAGCAAGGAACCAATGGAAATTCAAACATGCTTACTCTCTCTTGCCCTGTCTCTCTCTATTGCATTTGCCTTTGCCATCTCTCTTTCTTTCTCTCTCTGTCTGCCCCCAGCCACTCCACTCTTCATTTTAATTAGCGCACGCTTTTGGTTTGTCTACCTTTTTCTGTCACTCTGTCGCACACCCTTCCTCTGCATCTCCCTCTTCTTTTCCCTCTCACTCCCAAAACCCCGCAGAAAATTAGCAGATACAATCACTTTCCATAGAAATGAACAGCTGTTTAAATTAACTAACCGCATTCATACACACACGTAAATGCGCGCATATATACACACACACACACACACAGATCTCATTTTGCCCCTGGAGTTTGAGCTGTGATCTGAATAATGATTGGATCGCCCGTCTGGTTGGAATGATTTGACGATTGTCAGTTTGCTCAGTGGGGAAAGCCATTCTTTAATCATAAATGAGAGTCTGTGAGATTAGAGCGGAATAGCCCTTTAAGCGGTCTAGTACATCACTGTGGTCCCCAGAGGCCAAGGAGAGGCCAGAGAGAGAAAGGAAGAGGGCAGCGACATGAAGAGAGAGGGACAAACAGAATGATGGAAACTCAGAGGCGAGGCAGAGAGATGAAGGGAATTTCAAGTGCTTTTTTTCAGGATTTGTTGTGTAATATCATTGCTACTGAGGATAAAATGTACATATTGGGATGTGTACACCACACAGATATGTGTCACATGGAGCCATTGCTAGCCCCAAGTAGGAGACAGAGGCGCCCAGCAACCAGTACCGGGTCCCATTAAATGAAGAATGGGGTCATTTATTTCCCTCATTTAGTAGTCACCACCATGTGAAAATGGGTATATTGATCTTACAAGGGTTCTGTGAAATGACAAGCTTAGTAATTGATTTGTCCCCCTCAGAATCATCAAGCTTATTTCAGGACGTGTGAAGTCAAATTATCTTGCTGTGTGGCAGTGGCAGCTTTTATTCATTTATATATTAATTTTGGTTGGTTAAATAATTTCACTGGCTGCATGATGATGTTTACTCACTGTTTTAAGGTTTGGGAGGGCTGGAGTCTGTCAGCATGTACTAATCTTCTGACTAAGAGGCGCTTCAGTGCTGCATCAGAAAACACATGGGTCTATACCGTGGGTGTGTTTATTTGCAGGTACCATGAGAAAGATAAAAAATGCAAATGTACATTTTGAAGGTTCATCAGAAGCAAAGACACTGGAGAGAAGATTAAGTCCTTTGAGGCAACAGTTTACAATTCTAGGAAGTTTTAATAGCAGATATTTTCTCCTCTATCTGATGCTTGCTAGGTAAAATGTGAGCTATGGTGCACATCTAGCCACTTTTTTTGCCAATTACTACTTGCAAGGCAGCACCCTGCTACAACAACGCATAGCTGTACCTTTGAACCAGGGACAACGTTCAATTATGTGCTCCTTTAAGTTATAAAACTACACCCAGCTACATTTTCAGATTTGGACTGTCTTGAAAATGGTGTGACGAATGTAAGAATAAACCACTTGTTAAGCTTGTGTTTTTGTCTTTTTCCTGGTGCATTATCTCTTAGACATTCTCAGATGAGATGTTGCTTTGAGGAAAGAGATCAAGCCCTATGTACAGACCTGGGTTCATTAAATCCACTCAATTCAAAGCAGATTTTCTTCTTTGTCTTTAAGCTTCTTTTTATCCAGGCAAGGTTTGCTGAGCCATGCTCTTTTCCAGCTAAACCCTGCTCCTCATTAGTACCAATGCATATATTCACACCTAGGAGCAACCCAGTCCAACCTAAATCTTTACTGTTTGCCAATTAACATACTCTGTTTAAGTCTTCAGGGAATTGCCTTCCTTTAAGCGAATCCCACCCAAATCTTTACTTTTAGTATTAAAGCACATGCCCTGTGAACTTGATAGGTGGCTCACAAAAAGTTTGTGATTGTGTTTGATTTTGCGCCATTTATGGATTCCAGTACAGCAATCAGTTTAATGGCAATAAGTATCAAAATGTCTCCTCAAACCCCTCTCGTTCACAGTGTTTTCGCGTTATCACTAAATATGACTAGATTATCACTGAGTCTTGACCAGCACTGTTGGTCATGGCACATGTGTTAGTTTTACAAATTAGAAACACCCTCTGATCAGAACTGCTCAGCCCAAGCTTACTTGAAAGTGGAGTTAATGTGTTCCAAAACATATAATTACTAATAGTGAATAAAAAAAGAAAACTTAATTGCTATTTAATGATTTGTTTTCAGAATATAGTGTATTTGTATAGGGCATGAGTGAATGAAGGTGGAGTAAATGTCAGCCAGAGTTGGTAGGTTAATGGAAAGGGTTAACTACTAAGGTCAGGGTTGTGGAGGAGGCTTTTATATGTAATGCACTCAGATCTATGTTTCCTGTATGTGAGAGAATGAGGTAGAATATAGGTGAAAGGTTCAAACCAGGCAGGGTGTTCATTAAATTGTGTGTTTGTGTGCGTGTGTTTGGCTGTGTGTGTAAAATAATACTTGGATTTGTGCGTATAACTCTGTGAATCTGTGTGTATTTGTGTCTCTCTCTATTGTAGTGTGTACACGTGAGTATGTTGTCTGTGTGGACCTTGATGTGTGTGTGTGTGTACGCGCAAATATGCCTGTCTTCCTGTGACCCTGTGTGTGTGTGTGTGTGTGTGTGTGTGTGTGTGTGTGTGTGTGTGTGTGTGTTAGTGTTAGTGGAGAAGGGCTGTCAGTTTCGGTCTGGTAGTCAGCATAATTAGTCTCTCTTTTACCCCTGTCTCCTTCTCACTGTTTCTCTCTCTCCTCCTTCTGTCTTCCCTCTCTCTCCCTCCCTCCCTCTTTTCCTCTCCTCCTCCTACACTCTCTCGCCTCTATCCCTCTGAGTGATGAGTTTTAAATCATCCTTTCATTCTTCGTGCAATGATGAACGAGGGGAAATCTGTCCTTTTCTCTCTGTTTATTCTGCTTTCCATCTCTGTCCCTCTGTCCCCGTTTCATTCTCTGTTCACCCAACCCTGTGTCTTAGCTATTCATTTAATGGAGTTACTTTATTTAGACTAAGACACTGTGCAGTCTGTTAAGTTCAGATAAAATTGTGATGGACTTGCAAGTCATATCATGTTTTCTTGAGTGGATTTTAAGCTACAAATTGCAGGGTTCATTTCCAATATTTTAATCACCTGTTGGTGCCAATGCATGTTGTTTTTTTTCATTACTACGTAACAGCCACGTATTTGTGAATTAATGCCTTCACACAATTAATGCCATCACACACTTGTCATAGTTGATTTCAGTACATGCAAAAACTTACTTTAGCCACTAGAGGGATAGTCTTTCAAAAAAAGATCATGGAATACATGGACCACAACAGGGACATATGCAACACAACAGAATGTAAGATAAAAATATAGATCCTAATGAAACGTTTTTTGATTTGTATTAAAAGGTTGATTCCAGAATATGAAAACTAGCAATATTTATTTACACTATAACTAAATCCTCTATTGCTTGGGGTATTTGACTTCCATGCAGACCAGTCAGATACTTTAGTAGCACTGGGCATCACTGTGTATGGCTCTGCTCATACCTTGCCCCTAAATCTTCTCTCAGTTTGACTGACTTTATATAAAAAAATACTCACATGAGCACTCGAGGCTGCAAACAAAATGGTTGGTACTGCAGTTTTAAAAACCAGCAATTGGAAGGATTTTTTTGTTGTTCAGAATATTATGCTACTTTTCACCATATCCCTACGGTAGTTACTACTCCCACAGAAAATTACCCTTGGATCGTTAAAGCCTCGTGTTCCGTTTTAGGAGCTGTTCAGAGACTCCTAACTAGTCTAATAGGTGCATAACCAAAACTCACCCTTGGGGGTTCAGTAAACGCCTCACTTAGTGCATCATCACGCTAAATAAAGTTCCAATTGCACTTTATATTATCCTTAATTTGCAGTCTGTCTACTGTAACATGTGACAGTATGAGGCCTTTGTGTGTGTTATGTCTGCCTGTCATTTTTTAAAGTGTGTTCTTGTGTGAGCTTAATCCTGAATCTTGTCCCTTCTGCTTGAGGCACTGCTGCATGTCCACAGACTGGGTTACAAAATCTGCACATATGCATCAATCAGTCTGTGTATTTGGCTGTAGAAAGTATTGGCATCCATTGTGTAATATCTTTCAATTCATGGCTTTCCAACAGATTTTTTTTGTTCATTCTTAGAAATTTATAGGTATGAAAAATCAATAGCTTCATATCAGAAATAGGGAAAAATTACAGTACATCATCAGTATACCATCTGAAGGAGGTTGGTAGTAAAAAAAGCAGTTGTTATTAGGTTCATGCACTCACAGCAATGCATTTTTCCCTCTTTGTAAAGTGTATCAATCAGTTTGATAGCCTGATTACTTAAGGCATCAAATCAGCAGGCTTCAACATGTATATATATGTGTATATATATATATATATATATATATATATATAGACAATATCTCAAAGCCTCTATTCCTTCATCATGAACAGTGTAAAATTCCATACCCATATTAGCTATAATCCATTATTTAAATGTCAGTGATTTCACTCAAAACTTAAAAGCGTTATCTTGAACATACAGCGATAATAATAAAGTTCTGATATGTCTGCCTTTTTCTTTGAATGAATGAATATTTGGTGTCCTCAGATGAACCACTGCTTTCTGGAGCATAAATCCCCCTTAGCTTTGATCAAGGTAACGACCTTTGGGAAGCACATGGATCTTCCCTCTCTGAACTGGGCTGCGAAGTTAATAGGTTGTTGTCAGCGTACAATCTTTTTCTGCAGTGTCTAAAAAAGATAGGCTGCCAGTGGCATTTCTAGCCCTTTGTTTTCTTTTAGGCAAATTGGAAGAACTACAAGTGGCGCTGTATCGTGTGCTGTTCCTAGTTATACTGTATAGTTGTGTATGTGTCTGCCATCTTTGCTGTGTGTCTCTCATATGGCTCTTCCTGTCCCTCCTGGTTCCTCAACATCTCATCTCTGATTGGTTGTA
>BRZM01000837.1:13882-47349 GCA_033238685.1 Lates japonicus
ACCATTCACCACAGCAATGTGAAGCTGGAAGGCTTTCTGACAAACACTTGCACAGTTACATCTAAAAGAAATAATGAATAGTGTACTGCCAGTATTGGACTGGGCCAGCAGGTCAGCACTATTCATTCCATTTATTAAAAAAAAAAGTTGAGTAAAAATAGTACTTGTAGCACCATGTAGTGCTGTTGAGTTCAGAAGGCTACAGTGCAGTAGTTGTGTGTGCGATTTTGTGTAGAAGTGCCTGTGTGTGTGTGTGTGTGTGTGTGTGTGTGTGTTTCTTTATATGAATGTACTCCATGGTTGCCACTCAGTCTCTATCAAGACCAAAACAAAGCCAGCTCTCACACACAACACACGTTGTTAAAACACATAGTGACTAAGGCTAACTACTGTGTTATTTTAACATTCTGTTGTCGTCTGTTCTGTTGTGTCTTGTTTACTTTAAACTCTAAACTTGAAATATAATTTATCTTTCTCGCCTTTCTTTTTTGTTCTTTTTTGTCTCTCTGTCCTTGTCTACAACCCACCAGGTGTTGTTTGCTACCATTTCTATATTTTTCATAGTAAGAATAAATGAAACTGTGTTGAAATAAATGAAACATTGTCTCTTTTCTCTCCCTTAGGCTTTATCTACACATGTGGCGGCACACTGAAAGGCCGAAATGGCAGTATAGAATCTCCAGGTTTTCCCTATGGCTATCCCAACGGGGCAAACTGCACCTGGGTCATTGTCGGGGAGGAAGGAAGTAGAATCCAGCTCATCTTTCTGTCATTTGCCATAGAAGAAGAATACGACTTCCTCTCCTTGTATGATGGACATCCCCACCCTGCTAACTTCAGGACCAGGTAGGACCAATGATTTTTATTTTTTATTTTTTTAATTATCACTGTTTTTATTTCTCATGTCCAAGTGTTAAAATCATCAAACAGCATCTAAATCATACAAATTTAAAAAACCTGACAGATTTTTTTTAGGTCATTATCTAATGGCTTTCAGCTGTTAAGACAAATTAAACCTGTATTTTATTTAGACTACTTTCACAGTAAATTATTTATGATCATCATCCTCTAATCTCCATGAAAAGGTAGCAAGGAACAAACACCTGTTATGGCATATAGCTCATTGTTTATTATTAGGTTACCACTGATGTGCAGCCAGTTTTTACTTCTTTAAGAGGCAGCTATGAAAAGACTCTCCTCTGTGTTTTTGCCAGTTACTGATGAGCTGTAATAATAATCAAACATTAGGAATCACAAATTAAAAAAAACAACAACAACAACAAAAACCCCCACTGAAAACAAAAGGAGCAAGATGTATGTATTGGTTCTATCTGACAACTTAGAGAGAGTTTTGGTGTGAATACATTTTTTGGAAAGCACATACTGTTTAATACCAACATACATAAATGCCTGTTGTTTCAATACACATAGACAAGATGTTATCAGTGCTGGGCTGGATTCTCTCGAGCAAAACTATTGCAGCGGAACAAATGCCCTTGTATAGCAACAGGATGATGTCCTGCTGTAGTACACAAATTGCCAAGGCTCAATCAGTGTCACTATGGTTTCCCTTCAGTTATTGAACTATTTTATTGAGCTACTCTTGCAAGAAACACAATACCCAGAAAGAAACTCATTTCAGATAAGCTATTAAACTCTCCTTGCCTTATGATTTTATCAGGCAGTCAATAGTGCCTAATAGCATCTGCTGGTGACTCTGTTCACATTCACCATGTTCTTTTAGCCCTGCAATTTAATTATTATTAAGTTATTCAATTAACTGTGAAATGTATGAGTGCTGTCAATTGAAATGTTATTGTCACGGCAAAACACTGATGGAGAATAGGTTGATACCAAAGTTTTGGCAGATGAAGTTGGTCCACAAAAAAAGTGCCTCCTCTTTCATACTTTAGATCTAAGTAGCCTTTCAGTTTTAATAAGGTGAAGAAATAGGAATAGGGTTGATTGTTTCCTCACACAGAATTAGTAGACTTTTAATTATTTTTTGCATGAGGTATTTGACATTTAAATCTGCTGTCGAAGAAAACAACAACTTGTTTTTGTCAGTCAATAAAATTGGAAAGCTCTACAAAGAAAACAAATTGGTGTCCAATCACAACATGACTCAACATAACTGCTTACAGATTAGCTGCTGTGTTTGATCTTGAATATGCTGCTCATATGTCACTCTGTTGAAGAAACAGAAATGAGCAACTAACTGTGAATGAAGGACTTAATTTCACCTTGGATCCTGCGGATGCTCACATCTACCTGGAACTAACTCTCGGATTCAAGATATATCCAACATGAGAAGCTTCACACATGAGGCTCCTCCGGCAGCTCCACTCCTTCAAGGCAGCAGTACTTTCCACACACACCAGCCTGGGCCAATTTGGCGAGGAAAGCTCTGCATCTGGAATAGCTCCATCTCACAAAAGGAGAGACAGATGAAAAAGATGTCAGCTCTGTGCCCCAAGAGATGCAAAGATCAGCATAATGTGCCGCAAAGAAGTTCATTTGCAGGGCACATGCCATTGCCAACACATAGTACAGCTCAACTGAAAGCTTTAATGGGCACTGATAGTATGCAATTTTCTTCCAAAGTTAGAAGAGTTTTATTTATTTCACTGTAGAGATTTGTGGTTTTGTGTTTTTGTCCTTGCTTTTCTCACTGATTTAAAGTTGGCGAGGCTTGGTTTAAAAAAGTGATCATATAATTCTGTGCCCCAGGCAAAGTTTAGCAATGTTTGAATTAAAATGTGAAAAAAAAACTTGTGATGCCAGCACTGTGAATCAAATCTTATCAAACCGCACCCATACAGTCCTGATGAAACAGATTAGAATTATTGAGTGTTAAAATCTCAAATGATTTTTAATTTTTTTTTTTTTTTTTTTAATGAACTTTAACCCCTTAACCCACACCCCAACACTAGAGGCTAGCTTTGATTGTTGCCTATTTAGTCATAACCATTTAATGTTATCAATTTATGGCCACATTTTCAGCAGCTTTAAAAGTTTAAAAGTAAGATGATCTTAGCCTTAATGTGCCTATGCATCCTGGCCAGTTTTCAGGAACAGTTCAGGAACAAAAAAACTGGTAACAACTCTCAGACACAACAGAAAGAGTTAATACAAATCTGTTTTTGCATTTCTCACTCTCAACAAATTACAGCCTGACTGTTCACCTCAGGAGAATCTTTTATCTTGACTTGCATCGTCAACATTAGACAGGAGCTCCCACTGTCGATGGGGTTCTGGGTAAGGTCAGAAAAGGATTTCTTTAATTACATCAGGCGGGTGTGAGGCAACTACGCACTGACGCAGGGCTAGGCAAGGAAATCTGTTTTGGTTCAATTGAGGAAAAAGGATTTGGGTCATGGAGAGATGAAATGAGTCCTCTTGATACTTGGCCGGTTGCTGAAAAGCAATTCTCTCCCCGTGGGGAATGAACCATGTTCCTCTGGTTCAACGGGCATAATTTCTAATCAGCCAGCTGCAATAATCAACCTTTCTCGGACAATCCGGTGGCTTTTAGTGCTCACATTGCCAGACAGAGTTAATTAAACAAGAGACCAAAAGAATAGAAGAAAATAGAATAGAATAGAATACAAAGGGGTGACCATGATATTTTGATACTTCATGTGATTTCTGTTGTGATTCCCACAGGGAGAGAGAGAGCGAATAGGAGGAGAGAGAAAGTGAAAGATGCCCTCTATGCTCTCATTGGTTGATTAGGATTTCCTGCTTATCTGAGATAACTGGAAATGATGTGCCATGTGTGCAAGTGTGTGCGCACACGCTTTCATGTGCATAGGTTTGTGCATGTGCACGTGTCTGCGTGTGAGGAAGATTTATGGTCTGCATACTTACAATCGCCCGGCTAGTTAAGCCAAATTACCTCTGCTGTCTCATTCTCTCTTTCTCTTTTTCCTCTTTTTCCCCCCTTGTCTTGCTTTCTCTCCTTCGCACGCTCAAACACGTTGCATGGACACGGGGCAAAATGGTGATTAAAAGGTCAGATCCATTAACAAGAAAATGGTAATTATGGGGAGAGTGATTAACATGGATCACACAGACACACATACATGCTCGTGTATACGCAAACACACACACACAAGTCCAAGTCCATTTTTTTGGTGTCATAAATGTAACTAAACACTCAACCTCTTCTCTAAAGCAGGCTGTCTTTTCTTCCCTTGTGACACACAAACACAACGGAAAATCAAAAGGTATAATTTCTAAAAATATATAAAAATGTTTCAGTCACTGATGACAGTATTTTCAAATTACGATCAACATTCAAGGTGATGCTGCTTGTCCCCCAAATCAGGGCCACGTGTACCGAGTTTTACCACAAGCACTTTAATCAAGATGTACAAGTGGTGTTTTTTCAGTGGTAAGTTTTCATGAACAAGTAAAGGGCACCTCCCTTGATTGCTGCCTGATCTAGAGCCACGTTCCAACTTGGCCTGTTGACAGCACAGCAAGCAGGCACTTGAGTGAGACGTCCGTCTGGCTGATGAATCATATTATTAACCAAGTTTCATGTGAAACACAGATTCAGGCGCTGTGAAATAACAATTCTTCTCAGCGCTCCCTCCCTCATTTATTTACTCAGTTTGGAAGTTAGAATTACTGACTGTGACAAATACAGTGTTTTGAACTTCGGGTGGGTCTTGTCTCACCTGTCCACCCTCTTCATGATGTTGGAGCAGCAGACAGATATGATGAATGGAGCTGGTTCTGTTTGCACTCTCTTTGCCTTTACAGTTTTGAAAGCTGGGATACACACTTGCACACACACACACACACACACACGCAAACGCATTAAAATTGCATTGCAAATTTCATGTCATTTTAGTTTTAATATTTGGCAAGTGACCTCTGGGTCAGAGCTGTCTTAATGGCATTTCTGGGTCTTCCAGAGGCTTTTGAAAACATGGGTGTTTTCTTGAATTGTTTTTCTTTAAATAGGTTATATCATTAAAGTGAATTCATTCCAAACCAAGGTACCCCATGTGGCATCTCAACCGCAAGGTTGGGAAAACCTGGAAGAAATATGAGCTAATAGATATGTAATTGTACTAACAATTTCTACTCCAGCTCTCCCAGAGAGACTTTTCTTAATTAAACTGATAAAATGTTTTAATTAGGGGGATTACATTATTTAATGAAACCTAGTTCCTCATTAAAATACATAAATAATCAAACTGATTGTCTTCTTCGTTGATCTCGTTATCACTGTTCTATATGACTGGTCCAACCTGCCTTCATTAGGACACATTAACGAGAGAAACAAAGCCAGAGCCAGAGGAAAAAAGGGAGAAAAACAAGACGTAGTAGATTGTGATTGTGTGTTGTGATTATAAATGTATTAATTTTTTTAATGTGGTACAGTACAGTACCACAAGACATACAGTCTTTACCTTATGTTAACTGTCTGGTCTCTTTAAATATTACTTCCATATTGGATGGTTTTGTGAGGTGACCATTGTCAACAATCACTACCAGTGCTAACTCCATCCTTTAAGACTGGATACTGGACTTTGCCTCTCAGTTTTTTAACCATGACAGTGACTTTTTCCCCAGCTTTAATAAACCATACCCATAGGTCAGCTGCAATGCACAGATATGTGTGAGATAACTACTATTAAATTTGTTCATCATCAATGTTCTGTTTGGTGGGTAGTTTGCTTACCTGGCCCTTAAAATTCCATTGTCATATCTGGATTTTGATTGTGTTTCCTGGGCCTTTCTGACCTTGTTATCTGTCACTGGCTCCCTTGCTGTTGTTTCCTAACACCAAGCTGTAGATGAGACATGTGTTCCAGCCATTAATGGTTTATTATTACACCGACTGAACTGAGACAAATCAAATTGACTGCGTGTGGAAACATTCAGTAAATTCACTCATCACTAAGTTATAATTGATGTCCTGTTTTAATCTCTTTCACTATATGTAGCTTTGACCATAGTAGCCTGGTTATTCATTATAATGTCCAATATGATCACTGTCTGTTGTCAGTGCGTATGTATTTCCAACTCCTTTATATGTCTGCCAGTTTATGTCAGAAACAGGATGAACCCTCTTTGGTTTTATGGCTGGGCCTGGGCACCAGGATAATCCAATAAACCATCCATAACTGTGATACTAGTGTTCACGTGACCATGCTCATTAACAGTGGTACAGGGACACTGGAGAGAGATGAAGAAGAAAACAGGTAAATGGGTGACAGAGAAGCAGAGTTAAGAGAGACAGAGTGTGTTTGTTTGTAATCATTCTGAATTATAGTGGAGCCTCCTGAGGTGTGCTTGATTTATCCTGAGAGACCCTTAAACAGACACTGTGACATTTTGAAATTAAATCTGTTAATTGTCTTCATTGGTCATTTGTCACATTATGTTGATGGTTCTTCCCTTGGTTTGAACATCTATTCGTTTTTCATGTAACAGGAATGCCAGTTCAGTTTTTTCATTTCTGATAATATGGCAAGTGCTTAACAAGCCTACACTTAAGAATGTCAAGGAAATTTATTTCAACAGCCTTAATAAACAGTTAAATAACTGTAAATAAATACAGTGCAGATAAGTGGTGTTTTATATATATATATATATATGTGTGTGTGTGTGTTTAGCAATACATACATTTTAATATATGTTTATTTTACAATTTTGAAAATTTGTATAAAGTTCAGTATTACACAGCTATCCCCTGCCTTGGTTCCGTTGTCCCATCTGTGTACGTGGCTGTAGCTGATGTCTTCATGTGTCACAATCTGCCATTTTAAAATGACTGGCTTCCTGTCACTCACTGATGTTTTGTCTCAGGAAATGTGGAAGCCTGCTAAGGTAGCAGTGCAAAACTTGTTGGACTTGAAGACGAGAGCGGGACAACAAGCAGACTTCAGAGAATTTAACAGCTGTCTGAGAATTAATAACATGTGAGCACCAAGAGAGTGTCTGAGAGTTTTTTTGGGCATGGATGGATAGATGGATGAAATACAAATACTAAGCGATAGAAGGCACACTACAAGTCTCCGCCAGACTTTCAGGATTTAAATAGGAAATGACCAGATTGGGGATTTGATGGTGTGTGGGACAAATGCTCCTATGCAAATTTGTCAACATGCAAACTAACATCAAAGGGCAATCATATTTGGTAATTGAAACAAAAAGTGGGCCACAGAATTGTGAAATAAAGTCGTGATGGGGTTTTGGAGAATGATAAATCAATCCACAAGAAACAAGGGAGTGTCTCAGAAGAATAATTGAGAGCAATTCAAAGGCTTTGAATGCACCACTTACTGAAACACTACTTTTATACTATTTTGTGAATAACACCTTCCCACCCAGACCTGAAAATCTGGTCTTATTTAAAAATGTATAACCAGGGGGAGCTGCTTCGATGAGGAGCTATCTGCGGCAACCTACATTTCTGCTGAAAACAAAATCAAGACAGCTTGAGGAAACAAATTATTAACAATAAACCTTTATTGGACAGAGATCTTAAATTTACTTTTCACACATCCAGGGCACAGGTACGATTAATGTATGTAAGATTCAACAAAGTGAGAGGCATACGCTCTAGGATTGTTATTAAAGTAATGGTAAAAGGAGGAGCAACAACTGTGATTATGTGAGTGTGACGCAAATTGATACTGGATTACCACGCTGTTACTATAGAGACATAGGGTCCCTGATAATTGTCATAATTTCCACTGTCATCATTATTCAGTATGTTTACAGTCCCTTTTGTCATTTTTCAGATTAATATTATCATCTCTATTATTCAGTGTTTCTTTCTTTGGCACCTTTGTTCCCCCACCTTCAAGTGTGAGCCATTCTTACCCTAACATATTAGAAATGCTGTGTCCATGTGATCTGCTGTTATCTTTACATGTGCACACTTGAGTCGGAAACTGCAAAGTCAGGCTCACAAAGCAGCTACTGAAGTTGTGTCAGGTCAGGTCATGAATATTTGATTGATGCAATCTGTCAATCTGCCTGTTCCATCTAGTGGCTATATTTATTTTGTGCAAGCAAATCTGTTCTTAAAACATTTACCAAAGTAAACCAGGTTTGTGTGGATGCGTGTCAACAGTCAATCTGGATCATCTCAGACTCTAATCGTTAGAAATGTGGTCAGAACGTCAGGATTACATTAATATAATACTGGAGTGAAAAACACAGAGGGACTTGAATGCAGCATTAACTGGTTTGTTTGTGGTATCAGGAGACTCTCAAAGGGTCAACTCAACACCTCAGAGTAAAAGTTAACCCTTTGATATTACTCTCTTTGTTCGACATTCATTTCTGAAGTTCTGATGTGAGTCTTGCACCCATTGTTGTTTGTGGTTCACACTCTCCTCCAACCATTCCTATGTCTTGGAGAGCAGCATCTAACAGCCCAGGGGCCTGCTTCAAGTTGTTACATGTTATTTATGGTGTGTAGCTTTAAAAGGCATTTTTAAAAGACTTTTTCTAGTGTACAAAAAGTGAAAACACTTCCTTGCACTCACAAGAATCCCCTCTTAATCTATGATCAAGTAACTGGAGGGGGAGGACAAGCAAAGAGATGAACTGGAGACAAAATAGATAAGATATGACATGTAGATGTAGATGTGTAGAAAAAGCAAGCTAATATACGTTAAATACAGAATAAATATTAACAACACGAACGCAATATAAAAACATTATTTTTATATTTACATTTATTCGTGTATTCTATTTATTTTTTAAGTGAAGTCATTATTTACATAGCCTGTTGTAATGATTATCAGTAAGGACCTTAATTTACCAATGTTCCTTGAATGCAACATAAACGTTGCTGCTAGTTAACGTGATTAACAACAGGTGTAGAAAACTCCTCCTGACCGTGAGATGAAATGAACTCTCAGTTCGGGCTGAAACTATCGTAAGTTTTACCTTTAACAAAGAACTGATTAACCTTAATATTTGTGTTGTCAGTAATTTTAATTTTGTGCTTAAAAAGCTGTTAGCTAGCATTTGGTTACTGTCGAAATAAATTGCTATTGCATCTAGCTAATACTTCTAGCAGCCTCCTTGCTGTCTGAATCTGAGTGGCTTAACATAATGTCCTAAATTTTTCCTAAAAAACATATTTCTTGCAGTTTTTTTGTGTCTGGAATAATGTGAATTATTTGGTAAATTCTTTTATGTCTGTAGAGTGACAAGTATAGGATAGCTTTGGGAAAACCAGCGGGCCTGGAAGCAGGTGTCACCCGAAGCAGTTGCGTGATGTTAGAGTTGACTGGGTGTCAGGTGGAGGAGCTGAAACAGGGGCATCCATCTGTAGGTCAATGAGTGACTGACTGAGGTTACAGGGGAGGGATGCATGCTCTCTGTTGCTTTACTCTGGACAAAGAAACATATGGTGCAGTGTAACCTGAGTGTAATGCTTGTCTTATCCCACTGCCATTTTAATGGTAATGGTTAGTAGGTTGACCAGCTGTGAATCCTCTGAACTCTTTGAGATAGTATTGAGTAGGTGTGGTATAGCAATGCTGCCGCTCTCTGGATACTCTGTGCAACTGGGCTGAATTATTCCTGTCCTTGTCTACTATGTCATTAGCTTGATTAGTGGATTTTTGTTTTTTGATAATCTTGAGAACTCAACCAGCCAAAATAAACACATCATAAAATGGTAACGTGGTAATAGCACTGTAAGATGTGTCTCTGTCTATGTAACTCCCACACATTTGACGTGACATGCTTTTAAGCTCTGTGTCACACTGTGAAGCTCCCTAAATGAATCAGACAACATAATGTATGTGGCCATTAAAGGGTCAGTCTGATACTGTGTCACACTGATACTAATACTGAAGGTAACTGTATATTTTTCTCTGCATGATGAGATCTTATTGGTTTCTTGAAACTCTGGATTACACAATAGCATAAGGCATGTTTCATTGCTGCTGTGAACTTGCGAGGAAGTTCTTGCTAAATTTAGCCTTTTGTGACTGCCATGACCTTTTCAGACATTTAGAACCACATTCCATTGTTTCTGATTGTAACCTCTGTGACTATGACTTCAGATTAATTTGCTGGAACACATAAAGAGGACAGAGAAGGGAAGACTGCAGAATAGCAGATGAGAAATAGAGGACAGAAGTGGAGAGCTGTCCAGAGGAAGAGGAGGAAAATGAATGAGCAGAGGAAGCCCCAGAAGAAAGGGAAGATCCTCAGGTAACCAATATAGTGGCAGCAAAAGTAGCTTTCCTTGCAATCTATAAATAGTACTGTTGTATAAAATGTGGAACAAAACACTGTACATAATGCAAATTATTTATAAAACATAGGCATTGTAATGCCCAGAAGCTTGGACACAATATTTTTATTATAGTCCACTGGAGGTACGCCACAGGAAAGAAGGGGAAGAAGAGGAGTTGCACAGCATTTCCAGCCTATGATTTTCAAATCCTGCTAACTAATACAAGGTTGCGGCCCTAGCTGGAGCTATTTAGACTGTCTTAGTTTTTGTTGCAGTGGTTTATTGGAGTTTGCGTGCAGCTTGTGTGCATGTGTTTGTGTGTGTGTACGAATGAAAAACAATTTATGTTACCCTCCTTTGCGCATAAAACATTTACTTACTGTTCCTAGGTGAATGTTATTTATAACTCGAATGCAGCAGTGCAGCAGGTGACTTGTTTGTGAAACAAGTTGCAGCTTGAATCCAGAACATTGGGTACACCTGTTTCCAGTGAGATCTGGCCATCTGATCACACAGCTCTCAAGTGTACACACTCTCAGGTCAAATGAAATGTTTTTTAACATCCACAGTCTTGGATGTCAGTGTTATGTGGACTTGAACATGGCCATAGTCTTCATATCTTCCGTTTATCATGCAATTTTTATCGGTGTGTGTGTTAAAAGTGAGGATTTATAGTCATAATAGCATAACCCACTTCCAGATAATGTACTGAGATGTTGACACAACTTTTCATGCGGCTCTGATACCTGGTGACAGAAAATGTGGAGGCTTATGTTTTGTTATTGTAGTGTGTTATCCAAGTTAGCTGAAGTAAGAGTTTACATATTTGATGTTAGTTACATCATAACTAGGTACTGTACATTTTCTATGTGCAAAAGGATTTAATATGTTTACTTGTTTACTTTGATCCCATCGGTTTTTGGTCGATTTATGTACTGTGGAAACCAGTCACAGTAGTCATACAGAGCTGAGATCTGTTGTGACATGAATTAAAATGCCTAGCAGCCACAGTATATACCCAGAAAAAAGCAAAACATTATTGTATGTCAAATAAGGCAGTATATGTTACATCAGTTCTGCTTCTTTTGGTTTGCCACATACTGGACAGTTTATTCCCTGCTTCCTGTTCCTGACTTGACCCAGTTTGTAGCTACAGCCCTCTACAGCGCCAATTTTACACCTGGCTAAATCACCCCCCCCCCACCCCCCACCCCCACCCCCACACACACACACACATACACACACAAAGGAGACATGCACAGTGAGACACAGTCAGAGACCAAACTTACACAGGCACACACACGCATACAGAATGACATGCACCTACTGCACACAGAAGGAAAACACACAGAAACACAAAGGCCATGGGAAACAGCAATGTGTGATTGGTGTGAAAATAAGCAAATATGGTCTTTGATGTTGGGTACACTTTTTCGGCAAGAAAGCAAGAGGTGTATATGTAGATGTATATACGTGTGCGTGAGTGAGTGAGCAGTTTGTGGGAGTGTGAACTGAGGTGTGTTTACCCCTGAGGTAGTGGTATTTCATCTCTTCCTGCATCAGTTCTGCCCTGTAGGGGGTAAGAGGTATGTGTGTATATGTGTGTGTGTTTTGGAAGCTCCAAATAGCTTTGCTCAGGTTAAAAAGACAGGAAGGAAGAGAAAAAGAACTCTTTTTTTTCTTTTTGTGGCTTTTTCAAGGCTTTTCTCCCTACATGCTCCTGTGTATGAGGCTCAGTCCAGCATTATCCTGCGTCAAAACCAGAATTACTCAAAATTTTCCAGTGCACAAAACCTGTTTCAGTGACTTTGATGAGAAATTAATCATGTTGTGGCTCAGACACAATAAACTGAGTGCCATGTAAGGACAGCACATGACCCTCAGTGCCAAGGTATCTGTACAGGAAGATGTAGTTGCAATGTTTATCTGCTTGTAGGCAAAGAAAGTGGTTTAAGTAGTTGTGTGCATATATACATCCCTTATACATACCTCATTAAAAATCCATAGTTAATAGAAAATTGTGAAGACATACATGAACAACAACAAGTAACAGTAGTCCACTTGTGCTCCGCAAATATTAACTTGGAAAAACCAAACAAACGTTGTCTACACAACTTTCTTTCTGCACCAACTTTTATTTCAGTAAACAACATTTTGGCACAGTAGGTGTCCATCAGGTGCCCAATTTGGTGTAAATGATCGCTGCACGAAAACGTGGAGGAGAGAAAATGTTGTGTGGACCTGCTTTGATTTGTGCATAATTACTAAGCCTTGCACAGTGTGCGGGGAAACACTGTGGGTGTGTATTTGTGCTTCAGACAGGGATTCTTTCATTCGCAATGCAGTGCTGTGAAAAGGGCACATTAAATTTGTGGCTCTATAGTGGTGGTGTTATGACATCTGAGACTACAAACACAGTTTTTCTTAAATGTTGTTTTTTTTTTCCTTTTTAGTAGTTTGATAAATACCATTTCTTTTTGCAGCTTTTTGTCTGCTTTTTTATGCCAAAGTTCACAGCAGCACAAAAGAGGGAAGACAGAAAGTTCAATGGAATATCATTTCCTGATGGATTTAGCTCATCCATCATTACTCCTTTCCTTCAAATTACATAATTTCTCAGTTTCTCACACTTTCTCTCAATCACTGTCTGTATCTCTGAGTTTAAGCTTTCAGTTCATTATCACTCCTGTCTTCATACAGTCACTGATAACGTTTCTCTTTCTCACAATCTGTCTCAGTCTTTCTAAGTCTGCCTTTCTCTGGATGAATGTAATTCACTCTTTGATGTCCCTGTTTCTTAATGTCTGTCTCTCAACCCCTCTCTGTGTCTCTCTTTTCACAATATTAATTCACCCCCCCCCCACTACCCACCCTGTCTGTTTCTCTCTCAATTCTTCCTATAAATGTTATTAATTCAGTACTGATAACCAGCTCTGTTCTTTTCAGCTCAGACTGGTGCAGATTATAATTATAATCATTACAATAACGTTAACAGTGCCGTACAATATTCAGGAGTCAAATCCCCCGGTGATATATCTCTCTTGAGTCTTTGCAGCTCCTGTTCTTTGTGTCATATTGTGGCCACTGCAGATTATGTCTGCATGCCTTTAATACACCTGGGGCTGGCGTTAATTGATTTTTTTTTTCGCCTCATATTCAGTGAGTGGTCTGTTCAATCATGTGAGAGAAAGGGGATGCCATTTCACATCATATGCAATAACATATCCATTATGTTGAATGAATTTAAATACTTACTATCAGTGCTTGATGAAGGTAAATCTTCAGCCTCAGAAACTGCCATAGGAACACGTAATTATTATTATTTTTTGCCTAAATTCATAATCGGTGTAAAACTAGATTGGCCAAGAGATGCTCACTTTTTTCTAAACTTATTATGAAAATATTTTACTTGGAAACATACATAAACATGCCTTGACTGAGCAGTTGAAATTTTCTTTATTACAGTATCAGTGGGTATTGTGTATACTGTATTCTATGAACCCACCTGATGCGTATGATCCATTTGTATTGTTTGTTCTGTAATAATGTTGGTACAAACTGTTCCTAGAAATAAGTCATAACTAAGAGCAGTGTTCTAACAATTTTTGCAAATATTTTGTGAGACTGCTAAGTCCTTATTTTCCATAGTCTAATGTCAGTTAGCTATCTGTTGGCAGTGGAACCACTTTGGAAGGACAAAGGCACATACCTACAGTTCTTTGTTCATAAATATTCATAGATTACATAATACGAGCAAGGCATGCACTAACACTTATGGCAGTGGGCACTTGTCGTAAAACCTTTAACTTGTCATTGCAAATCTAAGTGTGGCAATAAACAAGGCAGTGTGTGAATGGTAAGAAGTAATGCTTTCCAAAAACAGAACCAAAAAAAGTAAATCCCAGGCAGGGTCATAATCTATTCAGAGTTTTCTTGGCAACCACAAGATATACCTTTGCGATTAAAGCACCAACAATTCAGGAACTGTTAGGGCACACTTACGGCATCAGAAGTTCACCAAAACTGCTGTGTGTATCACAGCTTCAGCATTCGTTTAGGTTAAACTGACAGTATGCCTTTTGCTTTTCCTCTGCAAATACATGGACTTTGACTGTGTGTTAAACCTGTTGAGTTGTGCATGGCCCTGTTGAGACTCACTTGACCCACTTAGCCTTGGTCATGGCTGAATCATCTTAACCCTGTTTGTTTTGGACAGCAGACTAATAAGAACCAGGGTGGTAAAACAAGTCAGCCAATATACCTTGGATGACTCTGCTGTCTGGTAATATTGACTGTTCTGTGTGTATATGTGTGTGTCTGAATGTGTTTGTGTGTGTGTGAAGTTCCAGTAATCCCAGTGGCTAAGCTGGTAATCCCCTCAAGCTGCCCATTAGCCCCTTGACACACACACATACACAGACACGCGTGCACACTCACGCATACAGGCACACACACACATACAGGCACACACAGTTCCTTCAGGGCAGTCACCCAGGTGTCAGGCAGACTGTTCCTTAGGGAAGGATCACTATGATCAGCCACAGAGCTTGCCCACTGCCCCTGGAGGAAGTAATGGAGACACTGGCTGGCAATACATACAGATTAAAGAGAGCGAGACAAAGGCAGAGGGAGAGAAGAAGGGAAAAACAGACAAAGGGATGGTGAGAGGGAGGGAAGCCAGATTGGGATAACTGAAGGTGAGAAGAGGAAAGGAAAATAAAATGGAAACGGGTATACGTAGGTGGAACAGAGAAGTTAAGAGAAAAGGGAAAAGTTATTTTTCTGTCTCTTTCTGCTCACTGGGCTGGCCTCTGCAGTGCATGTTGTTATCCAGAGAATTTGAATCTTTGGGATACTTTCCCACTATTTGGACAAGAACACCAGATTGTGCTGTGGTTGCCTGTTTTTTCTTGTACAGAACACTTTTTTCCCATTTCTGTATATCCCCTGTTGCTGTTTCTGGTTGTTTCTGTTTCTGAAATGGCATCAGCTGATCTGTACAGCAATGTTTTCTTTGAGTTAGCATCCTCAAACCGATGATTCAGCTGAGCCACAAATGGACTTTCTGAAAAACACAGTGCCTTTGTAGATGTGATACCTTTGTTCCTGAAATGCTTTGGCTCCCTCAAGTTGATGTGATAATCAGTGTTTGGACTCTCATGGCTCTTTAAACTAAAAATCCCGTTGAGTTTTAAATGTATGCCTGATGGTGATAAAAAAAGAAAGAAAGAAAAAGAAGCAGTCTTTGTTATTTCTGTCAAACATACTTTTTATAGGTATGTGACATTTGTTCAGACCACACCATCTTGTTGGAGCCTCATAGCCACCCACTGTCCCTCTGGAGTTTAGTAGTGAACTGTGTGGGCAGGAAGAGACATTCTTCTCTCATTATATGAAGACAAACACACTGAAGCTCTACTATTGTGACTCATTCACTTTGAACACTGAACCCATCACTACTCTACGCTGACGTGGGACGGCAGAGGAATCGTTCCCTTTAGTATGTCACATAACACAAACAGCAAGACACAGCAACAGTGACTCATTCACACTGTGGGTACGCTGTTTCTGTTTTCTCACACCTCATTGTCTCTACTGCCATGTCTAGACAAATGTTGGAGATGGTGCTCTGACTTGATTCAGTGCTGCTTCATTTAAACTTCCTTGTCTTAGTGTGTTCATGCTTGCATGCCTGCAATATTCTCTCTCTCATTTTCTTCATATATACATCCACATACGTTTCTGCTTTATGTTATGCATACGTGGCTTCTTTCTATCTTCTTTCTATGTTACAGTGCTGAAGAGTTGTATTGACCAAAGAATCTTTGAGGTCAAATAATGCAGAAATATTTGGCATACTCTGATAAACTTAATCAGACATTAATATACTATTTATAGTATATTAATAGTATATACTATACTATACTATTAATATACTATTAATATACTATTCAGGCACTTGATATAGAGAGTTTTATTCTAACTAAAGTCTCAAGTAAAGTTTACTGCAGGTAATGTCACTTACTGGCATTCATTTAGCCATAGTTTGAATAACTGTGAGGCTTGTGTGTGAGTTTGCAGTATATCAAGAAGCAGACATAGTGTCTGTATCTCTCAGGACGCTTAAGGCAACATGTATAATTTTAAGTTCATTTAATTGACAAGTATGTAGCACTAAAGCCCTGGTTATGCTGTCCTATTTCATTTTATGCTTCTTGTGCCTTAATCATATGCTGTATGTCATGAGATACTGTCGAGATAGAATATTGACTTAGTTTGCGCGATCCTGTCGGCATGCTGTCCAGTTGATCATTGTACTTTGTAGAATATATCAACCCACACTGACATGACTAAAAGTTAGGAAACTATAAACCTTCCCTAGATGCTCAGATTCAGTGCAGATTCAGGTAATTAGCTGTCAGTGATCCTGACTTGCAGTACAATGCTGATCATTGCTTACAATGAAAATTTTGTCCACGGCAGACTAAACTGTAGTTTTACTTCATAGGAAAAAAGGAACAGTATGTGTGGCTTCGAGAAGTGCTGGGGCCCGTTTTCTTCTAGTGGCCCTTTCATAGAGGAGACAAATTATTTGGATCTGCTCATTCAGCCTATGTGTGACTGTGGGACTGCTCTTTCTATCTCTGTTCCTCTTAAGGAAGTCAGTTAAATGATGAACATCAATGTGTATTTGTCTAAATATCTTCTTCAGTAAAATCTTGTCCTGATATACAATAAGCAGAGTGAAACTTGTTTAATAATACTCAAACACTCAACTGTATTCATTTAATGTAGCTGTTTGGTTAATTGCTTGGGTGCACACACATAAACATGGTATGTGAACATGTTTAAAGATTACAAGTAAGGATCTAGTAACTCTTTGAGTCTCCACCCTGGAGGGAGAATCAGAGAATGGAGCCGAGACAGACAGACATAAGGAGACATAAAGGCCCAGACACAGAGAGAGTGAGAACAATGTGTTTCTCTCTGCTCTATTGCTCCCTCCATTATCCTTCAGGACAGAAATACAAGAATTCAATTAAAAGACCATGTAGTGACCTTAACACACATACACATGCATGGACACACACAGTGTTGATGTATCAATTAATCACTGTCTGTCACTTGACCATTATAGCCTGTGTATTCTCACTGGACCATGGGGATTATATACTGTGTGTGTGTGTGTGTGTGTGTGTGTGTGGGTGTGTGAAATGTCATTCTGCTCTATAATGACCATTGTTATTCCCATCTCTTAAAAAGTTGTTAGCTCCAACAGGCCCTCTAATAGGTCTTTTTTGTGCAATTTTGTGTGTGTGCTTGTGTGTGTATGTGTCCCAGGTCATTAGTATGCAGCACTGTGTACTAGCCTTGTGTTATTAAACATTAAAACTAGATGACAGAATATGGCCTGAGCCCTGGGGCTAAAACTAACATACAAGGACACACTCTGAGAAACGCACGTGCACACTGGCAACCTCAAGACATCCGCACACAAAATCTCAATGTCTACTGGCTAAAGCCATTTTGAATTTGATTCTTAAACAGCGATATTGAATGAAGAATGTCATTTATTTTCACACAATAGCAAATTGAGTCACTGACTCTGGCGGAGCTCATTGCTATTGATGTCATGATCTGCACAGAACTGAAGGAATTCGCTGGCTTTGTGCCAGATGGTCATTCCTCACCATTTTGTGGGGATAAATTTGATGATCTCATTTATTTAGTGTGCTACAGTGCATGCAAATCTTTTACTTGCATTGTATGTTCAGCAGATTATAGCTATAGCTATACATATATATACTACCATGTATATGCTGTAAAATGTTAGTATTATTTAATTCTGTATCAGTGTTTTGTAATTATCAAAACTTCTCCCCAAAGTCAGACCGACGAACAAGACTATGAGGTAAAAGAGGGCCCACAGGGTAATTGTATGGATAGAAGCTATATTTTCTGGTTCCTTAGCTATAAATCAACAAACACACATCTGTCTAAGTTCAGTATATGGTATCAAAGCACATGGTGAAGTCAGGGCTGAGCAGAAGCAAACAGACACATAATAGACATATATTGTGAAGCTTGAACATTCTACTCAGAGGCAGTTAATTTCACTCCAGTGCTACCATCAGCAGACGAGACTGGTCTGAGTATGGTCCATCTAAGGCTACTAATATCGAACTGGAAATACCCAGGTCAACTTCTCTGTTCTCTGATCACTGATTTATTATCTGCTATTATAAGGGTCCAGGATTTTTGTATGCCTGGATTAGTTATTACTTCTAGAAAGTAAGAAAGAAAGCAATCAAGTACTCTGTCAGTACATGTTTGACATTTGAAGAGCTCTGCACAAAGAAGGGAAAAACAATTGCATTACATTTACAGATTGGGCTTGTCAATCCAATTCCATATAATGTATGTCTAATTTGAAATGTAGCTAATACCCCTCTGGTTGAAAGTTTAAAGATCTGTTTCACCTGTAGGATGTGGTCTGAAGTGTTGCACCTGTAATACTGACACGCAGAGTACACTTCTACAGCACTGGAGGTCAGTAAAAACAAGATTTATTTCAGGTGTATTTAGTTACTCTTAAAAGAAGTGGCAGTTTTGGAGGTGACAGACCAAACTACAAGTTAGGCATGGGCTGGTATGAGATTCTGTATGATAACCTTAAGCAAAAAATATCTGGTTTCACTGTGTCACGAGTAATGCGATTGCAGCTCTAAAAGTGGTTATTTTGGAAATGCCTGGTAAGAAAAACTTCTTTCCTCCATTATACAAACTTTTTGTATTTAAACCTTTACAATATCTGGAACATTAGTAAACGTGTATGTTAATTTTTTAAATAAGTCCCTTAAGTGAGCCTAAACTACCCAGTTCTTGATCTCACGCTCTTCTCTGCTAGCTGATGTTAGCTAGTTAATTGTTATCTCGCCACAGTACTAAGCCTATAGTATTTATTTCACCGGCAGCTAAGACATGCTAACTCTCGTAGCTGTGCATACGTTCATTTAGTATTACCTTGAATCTGGCACAGGTGGTGGTGGTGCTTTCATGAGCCAGCAATCAGGTTTGATATTGCCTCCTGACTCAAAATATTCCAAAGAATTGGGGTGAAGTCACCTCTTTCTGCCATCATGGTCTGGGTATCCTGTTCAGAGTTGACTACATGCACAAACCCGGAGGGGATGGGTGAAGTGTTAATCTGATATCTGCCCTGTATAAGCAACTTTATGTGTGAGAGAGACTTCCAGTGTGCTGGTTGCTAAACCCTAACTGCACCGCCGTTTTGATTCCCCCAAGATTACTTGACCTTATCATTGCTTGAAAATAAAATTTGTTACCCAATTAAAATTTTTAGCTAATTTATTTTTTAGACCTGCATCACAACTTGCACCTTAACTGTAAAAATTTTCCCTGTTTTCTGAAAATATAATTGACTTTAATTTTGTTGCCTTCACGATGTTCACAGCCTTCATTTGGCTCATTCTGTTTATCCTGATGACTTCACACAAAGAACATTGTGGAGAATGTTGCCTTTTATTTGTCTTTGCTCATAATTTGGTTGTGTTTGTCATAAAGTTATTTCATAAAAGGAATATGGGCCAGAAGCCTTCCAGGCAACAGAGCCATATTAACATTCAATATTAGCTCCAGTGCATGCATGTACATCTGAGTGTTTATAACGTTTGTGCACTGCAAGTGTGTGTGAATTTGTTGTGTTTGTGTGTGTGCACTCGTCCACTGTTTGGCTCTGTGACACTGTATTTGTGTGGTATTCGTTTGTTGCCTCTAACAAGTCAAAGTAGTTATTACTGCAGGCAAGGTTACACCTCAGTAGAGACACACAAAGGAATACAAGGTTGTTTATTGCATGACAGCGGTACACAAGATAACAGAAGGGCACTGTGACCTCCACAATCTAACATTTAAAAAAAAAATCTTAATATTATCTTTATTGTCTGTGGTGAACAAAGTGTTTCACTGAAAGAAGCTTTTAACAAGTTGTAGCAACCTAGAGCTCATTTTCAGTTCACTTCTTTAATTTTATTGATCACATTGCACATTAATACATTATTGTTAGAGGGGTAAATTGAACTGAGCCCCCAAAAGAGTTGAAATGCAGAAAGGTGTATTTAATACTGTCTTTTTCATTTGCCTGGCAACCAGTCAAAACTGGATAAGACCGGCCAACAGTTGTACAAGTCAAGATTATTCGTAGCTTAGATGTCATTGTGATTATCATAAGTTATTTACAAATTTATATCGTTGTAAACCTTGTTAAAATTCAAATAACAAATTTACAACAGTATTTTCCATGAATTTAAGATTGTACACATTATTATTGGTATCAGCATTGTTTTTTGTTTGTTTTGTTTTGTTGTTTGTTTGTTTGTTTTTAGATTTATTCCTTGCTGCTGTCGACCTACAATTATAGTTGGCAGCAATTGTGAATAATAATCAATACCTACACTCTAGCATTGTATTATATTTGGTAAGCATTTAAATGTTAAATGTGGTAACTTCAAGTAAATAACATCAACAATGTTGTAATTAATTCCACAAAAGGTTTTCACATACAGTTTCTGCTTCACACTGGGAGATATGTATCTGCTCTGATGATAGTCTCAACACGTGTGTTTGACTGTGTGTGTGTGTGTGTGTACATCTCTCATCATATTTTCTTCTCCTACATTTCTTTCCTGTCTCTCACCAGCCATCTCATCCTCTCTTTCCTTCTGTCCTCCGTCATCCATATATCTCTCTATGACTGTCCTTTAGGTTCTGTCGGCCCCTGACACCTCCCCTTTAAATACTTAACAGACATACAATCTGTCTCTACCTATCTACAAAACAGCACACACAACATTCGTGTTTTCCACGTGTGTGTGTGTCCTTCAATACATGTATTTATGTGTTTGTTTGCCCCTTTCTGTGTATGCATGTCAGGTTTAATAGTAAGTGATGGGATAGCCAACCAGCCTAAACAAGCTTTAGCTCAGGGGGCAGCACTCACTATCTATCTAACTGCCTGGGAGAGAGAGAAAGAGACAGAGACAGAGGGATGGTGGGAGGGGTGAGAGGCCACAACATTTATCATTTAATGGTGGAGCAACAGCTCCTTTTTCAACAACGGAAGGATACTGTTCACTGTTGCTGTTAAAGACTCATGGGTAAACCATATGTTCAGCAAAAAGCAGCTCAGCTTTAAAAACCTGTTCTAGCTCCAAAACAGTCCATATATGTACTGGCCTGTGTGTCTGCTAGCATCTCATTGTGTCTGTTGACATGACTTCATCCGTTTTTTTTAAAGCAGAGTATGATGAAGTACAAATATGAAGAAGCTAAGTAATTAGTAAAGTAGTAATTGACAGATTTCTTTGCATGTGTAATATAATTAGGTAAAAGCAAAACTTCTGTCTATTGCTACATGAGTATATTAAATACCTTTTAAACACAGAGCTTCAAATTATGTCAGATAAGTGTTTCCATTAGATAAGTTTTAAATGAATAGTGACATTGAGCTGGGATTTGCCAAAGATTCTTAATGTTATCGACTTTTTATCACACAATATACAGACATACACCATACAAACAAAAATGGTGTAAATCTGCAAAATCTACACATAAAAAGAACCCTAGAGGGAAAGGATTATTCCACTCTGGTATAGTTGGGTCTTAGTACCTTCCAGTTCATATTGAACTGAGTCTCTACATGTTGTCTTGGAACCTCTGGGGCTGACAGAGGTTAATCCTGTCCAACCCCAGTCAGTGTCTCTCCTTGGGGTGCAGAGAAGCGGCAGTGGTCCCTGTCACCTCAAAGCTCTGGGATAAAGAACTCCCCACCCCCTCCTCCACGTGCACCACAAAGCGGCTTATCGTCCCTGAGCATCACAGCAATGCTCAGTTGGATTGGAAGGAATGGATGTTTGCACTGCTGGGTGCCAATAAGTGTGACAAGAGTGACAGGCACACACATATAGTTTTACATGTGCAAGAGCATTTAAATGCACGCTGCTGACATATGGAAGATAAAAGGAGGAACTCCAAATGCAGGATGATGCACACTTTTTTGTATTTTATAAACACCGTTGACACACATGCACATTGCTTGCGTGTGCACAACTCTGAACAAACCTTGCTGGCAGCACTGGATGCTATCTGCTGGAAGGAAATTGGTTTCTCTCAATCAGCTTTCAGTCAGTGTCACTGAGGAGTGTCCATGTGCATTCAAGTATATGTGTGTAGTTGACGAGGTTTACTCTGCCTTTTGTGAATCAGTCTGTGTGGTTCATCTTTTGTGTGTTTTCGGTCACTGAATCAGAATATTTGTTCTTTGATTCAGTGTCGTATCTAAATATTTGCCTTTTCCTTGACTGATATTTTCAATTGTCAGGGCCTTAGGTAACTTCTGTTGAATAAGTAGTAAGTTTCACACTGATTCCCTCTCGCTCTCTTCAGGGTGTATTAAGTGTTTTATTCAGCTTATCATATATATTTTAGAAACTTAGAGACCAAAATGTCTCTTTTGTCTTTACTCCTCTTTCCTCCTTCTCTCACTCTCTCTGTGTGATGAATTGAGCCAGCCAATGAGTGGGGTGTAAGGTGTGACCTGGCCAGGGGGACCATGTGTGTTTATGTGTTTGTGGTTGTGTGTGCCTCTGAATTAACGTGAGTGTGACGTAATTTAATGGATAGCATGCCACCATGGTCAAGGACGCCCCTACACACATGCAAACACACACATACAATTACACCGGCACACTGAAATACACACTGAGTTCAGGGTGGGTAGCAAATGACTGATTTACAAGACACACCAGTGACTATTGACCACATGTACTGTAACCTGAAAAATGACTGTGAGTGTGTGTACGCATTGTGTGTGTGTGTGTCACTCAGGCTAGTGTTGTTAATCAATCACTCAGTACAGACCCTGAACTTTGGACATGACTAGAGGAAATAAATCTACTGGACATGGAGTGGGAGAGAGGGAAAGAGGAGAAAAGGAGAGGAGAGATGACAGCTTTTTTTAACATATTTTTTATGTCGCTTTGAATATTTCATTAACGTTGCGATACCTTTAATATTTAGCTCAGCTTAGACATATTAATGGAGTAAATTAATGTAGAGTTGAATTTGGAGGACTGATCTGCTTTATTTCTTTGAATTTCTTAATTTCACTGTAATTACCTTAATAAGTCCCTTTGAGTAAACAGAGAGAATAGTGCTGCAGCTATCACACATGTAGCTCCTTCCATTATGGTGTTGCAAATTAAATAAATTAACTAAATATTATATTTTTGCAACCAAGATAATCAGATGTTCTTCTTAAGATGTTTTAGTAAATTGTGATGACTTTCACTTTTATCAATTTAAGTGTAATTAAATTTCCAACCTTAATTGTAGATCCATTTTCTAAGTGTGAAATAGCTCTTTAAAGAAGTTAAGGACACATAAAATATCTATAATTTGGAGAATGCACATCATCCTCTTAATCCTGTGAGCTAAGTGCATTTTCATTTGATAGTTATTTGTCTACTGTTGAACACAAATGCAATGCTTACAAAGTGACACATAAGCAAGCACACATATATAAGATCAAGATAAAGATGCTACATTTTAAACTACTATTTCACCCTATATTGCTTCTGCTCTCAAGGTCTTAAGGCAGTGAAAACAACTTTGGGACACCTGTGTGTCTTGAGTTAGACAACCGCCCTCAATCAACTGGTACAAAATTGCAAATTGGTCTCCAGATGAGACATGGGATGCATACATGCTCAACCTAGAGTCAAAAACCGCCCAGCCAGTCTGAAAAATTAACTGAATGAACCCGATGGTTTTTAGTATGTGAGTGTATACATATGCGCATGTGTGTGTGTGCGCACGAGAGAGAGAGAGAGACTTTGTCAGATGATCATATGAATATTAACTAGAAACTGCATGATGAAACAACACTGAAATAAGAGAAACTGATGTTCAAGAAATAAAGTAAATACACCATTCAGACTACTAAATAACAATATTGGATTGTGTGTGGGGTTTGATTAAACTCAGTCTGCGTCGCTGTCAAATGGATCAAATGTAGCAGGTTTCATTTCAGAATAAATTGCCTTTTAAAAGAATGTATGGATTTCAGAGAGGGTGTCATTTAAAATAAGTTAAGAGTGTGATATCCAGAACATTCGTGAAATTGAGCGCCCTAGTGAGAAGTCCCCCATGAAATTTAAAGTATTCTACTTTGTTTTTATCTTTATGTGACTAGCATAATAAGTCATAGTATTAAAATATGGCACAGTGTCATCGGTATATGGATATCTTCTAAATTTTCAGAGGTCAAAAGAAAATGCGGTGAATGATAAAGTTAACACAAGCATGGTGCGACAGCAAGACACATTTCTTAACTAACTAGATTAGCTAAATACTTTAGAATAGATACAGTTGATATTTCCTTCCATCTAGTCCTCCATTATCTATACTGTTTAGGCTTAAGGGTCATGGGGGGCTTGAGTCAATCCCAGACAACACTGGGCGAGAGGCGGGATACTCCCTCGATAGATTGCCAGTTTGTTGCAGGGCTGACATATAGAGACAAACAACATTCACACTCACACCTCTGGGCAATTTAGAGTGAAGTTGTTATTTGTCTTTTACATGAGACCATGTAAAAAATTACTCATAATTGCTCCCAAATGTAGTTGAAGATCTAATTTCTGCCAGCATTAAACAGGTGAAATTATAGTGATTCATTAATCATCAGTAGAATTACATCAAAACACCTGTCTACCTCTCCTTCTCCTCCGTCAGCAGTGAATGTTTGCAATCTTAAGGTTCAGCCATTAGCAAAAACATCACTTTTGGAAAAATCTTTTTAAGGTATTATACAGTATTTGTTTTGTCATGTATCTGCAAAATTAATTATTGTGCATCATCAATACACTATAATTATGGACAAAGATGCAGAATAGAGGCCAAAACCAAATATATGTATCATTTAAATATGGAAAACTCTGGAAGCTTTGGTTTTCTTTTATTTACATTTAAAACAAAATGATATAATACACACACAGACTGATATGTGGTCTGGAGGGGAAGACAAGCAGAGAAGAGTATGAGGAGATGCCGTGGTCAGAGGGGCTTTATTGGTGTACATGTCGAAAGCTGCTTGCCTCACGGGAAGGAGAAAAGGGTGGAAAGATAGTAAATGGCCAGGAAATTGACACAGTTACCCGTCTCCCAATGGAAGGAGTTAGGGAGGCAGAGAGGAAGAGAGGGAGGGAAGCAGAGGGAAAGATAGATGGAGGAACATGGAGAGAGACTGGAGGAATAGGAGGTTCAGAGCATTTTGGTTCGTGGGGTCAGGCCTGGGGTCAGTATCAACTCAATAAAAAACACACAAACTAAAATACACACTCACCCACACACCACAGATGTACACACTTTCTTTAGCTCACAGGCAGATGCGCCCAGTGGTCTCCCTCTACTGCTACTTTGGTGGTTAGGGACTGGTAGCTACACACACTGACACAAGCTGAGGGAAAATAAACAGCCTTTAACTTACAGACTTTAATACTGAGCTCCTATCCCCATTACTTCTGATGAGAAAAAAAAATGCTAACTTGCTTCCAATTCTTTATTCTATGACTACTTTAGCCTCAATGTAGGGGACATCAACTGACATTAAGTCGCTGGACAAAAGATATTCAAGTATCTGTGTGATACATAAATGTTTTGTAAGCTACTTTATGAAGTATATTACATTATACCGGCAGCATTGCTTAGCAGCCTGGCCAACCAAAAATCTAATTTAAATGTCAGTCTGTTCATGACAGCCATATACTTGACGTCTTAAGTCAGATGTGTTTTCTGTGGTAGTTATCTGTGTGGTGAGCTTCAGCAGTGCATTTCATTTATTATTTGACTCCTCTTTGCTACTTGGCTCAATATTGTTATAGTGAGTGCACTGGGAGTGTGAGGACATTTTTTATTCCTTACAGTGAATAAAAGCTTATTCTAGATTTAATGTATAGAGCTATTTGTATTTAGGTGAAGGTGATGGCTTAGGAATTTTAGTAGTTGCCATTAAGGTTATAACAAGCCCATAGGGACCAATTGCATACCTCCATAGAGTATAGTCTAATCAACGTGTGTGCTTGCATATATTTATGTCTTTTTATCCAGTGACCAATCTACATATTAGTCAGGAAAAGCCACATTTTGAAAGTATTTAAAAGGTTTAGTTTGATTTGTTACACACAATTGATGTCCCAACGAATGGCTCCTTAGCCAGGATGCAGTGCTTAGATCAGGCAGAGGTTTAGCATTTTATTCATGGTTAGTTTGAACAGTACAATACAAGCCCAGCCCACTCCAACCAACCCAAACCAGATTAGGTTAGTTTGGTGCCAACACTGTTACTGCTGACCAGCCTTTTGTGGGTAGCAGTTTTACCATAGATAGATGAATATCTATCTCAAGCATACAGTATGTGAAGGTGTGTGTGTAGGTCCCTATCTGATGAATCACTGATGTTATTAAATGATGCATTTCACATTAGATATGATTTAATCTGAAAAATAATTTGTCAACACTGCACAAAACCCTAAGTGTATACTTCTTCTCTCTCTCTATCCATCCCTCTTTCTTGTATTATATTTTTACAGTTTATCTCATCAACCCTGTCTCGTCTTTAATGGCAGTAAAAATAATGAAAAATCTCTTTTCCCTGTTGGCAATAAAGAGACCATCAGATACAAGTGAGGGAGAGAGAGACAGAAGGAGAAACGGAGAAAGGGGGTCTGACAATCGCATTAGCCAGACTCCATGGCAGTTTTTTTCCTTTAAAATTTTTTTGAGAAAATAAAGAGAATGGTGTGCCTTTATCTGTGTTTGTGAATGTGTGTTTCTATGTGTATGATCTTGTGTGTCACCCTTTATGTTTGTATATGTGTGTGAGACAGTGGAGAAAGCACTCTGCTGATATTAGCTAGTTCTTCATTCACTTGCTAATATGATTTCACTCAATACACCACACACATGCAGTACACATCTACACACACACACTCACACTCACACACACACGCACACACAGACACACACACTCCCATAGGAATAGAGCCTGAATGTCAGACACCCTCTGTTCCATCTGTCTTTCACTTTCTGTAAAAGATTTTTGGTTTTACCTCATAAATCTCAAAACACATAAATCCCAAGATAAATTGTTACACAGGAAATGGAGTATACTGGGTGTGTGTGTGCGTGTGTATTTGTGTGTGTGTGCTTATGTGTTGAAAGTTTGAGTGAAGCATTACAAATAAGATATTGGAGAGGAAGCAGGAGAGAAAGGGGATGGCTCAAGGTTTATTTACATAACATGATATTCACTTTTTTTTTATTATGCGGGCTGCATTTTTATCAAGAAGCACCTCACAGTGCCATGAATGCACACCCTGTCTCAATGGGATCTTTCAATTTCTTTAATTTCACTGGTGAATACATATTGGAACAACACATCTTGCTGTGCTGAAATGTAAAAGGTATGTCAAACAGACACACTGGCAGCTGAGAACATTTTGAAAAAAGAAGATGGAAGTGTGTGGGGGTGTGGCCAACTTTTTCAGTTTTGATACCTAGAGGCAGAAGTGTCACCATGGTGCTAAAAAATCTTTGAAACAAGATGAATAGTGATAAAAGGAGGAGTGTGTTATCAGTAGGAGGCAATGGGGCAGGCTTTAGTCGAGCCAAACTCTTTGGAAATGGCAGCTTAAGTGACACAGAAATTACAATGAAATTAGCCATTTTTCCCCTGTCACATTAAAGTAACAGGAGGCAGTGTCAACACATATGATGATACAGAAGGTACAACGTGCTGTTGTAACCACTGAATGGTATTTGTGACTGAGAGAGAGCAGTGGTGTGTATGGGTGAAGGAGCAGCGTGAGCCAGTGCCCATGGACACAATCAAAACTTGTGTTAGTTGGTGGATAGTTATTAGCTAGCCAAAACATAATTAAACTAATTGGAATTAAACAAAAAATTCTTCTGACATTATCAAACAGATTTAAGTGCTTCTGGACTGGAGTGGGGACGACCCTGATTTGCATGTATACAGGAAACCGAAGGCAGATGCAGTTGGATTTGTGATCTGAGTAATGGAGATACATATATGCGGTTAAGTGTATACAAAAGTGCATCAAATTAAATCTGGGCTTTATCTGTATTTGAGACACTTGAAAAGACAAGTAAAATTGGGCTTAACACATGAAAACAAAAACAAACCATTGCCAGTGCGTTGCCCATGGCACACACACTGTCACACTTTGCATTCATGTTCTAGGAGGCAGCACCACATTTGCCCCATGTCATGATGTGTCAGAGTAGAATGCAGTTATATCTGTGCATTTATGCTGCAATTACAGGCACTGCAGTAAAAAAGTGTTGACTTTATTTTGTCTGTTGCCTATGTTCTGTTGCTTACCACAGTGATTAAAATGCTAGAATCCAGTTAGTCGTATTTGGCAGTAGTTAAAACATGCCTCTCTGCTTGTCAGACCTTGAAAGTTTATGCCACTTTTCAATTTTGAAGCAATGCCACCTCTGACTATAGTGTTTCTACTGTGAAAATGCACAGTTTAGTACAACTAAACAGCCAACACATTTGGACTGCACACCATGTGCCACTTTTTTGACATTGTTTTTCTGTCACCAAAATGCTATGTGGAGATAGTCTAATAATAATTTCATTAATACTACTGCCTAGAGCTTTATTACATCTTTCTGTACAAATTATTTCCTTTTGTTCCTGCTTTCAGGTTTGTGAAATTGCAGAATTGTTATACATTGGTACACCCATATAGCATTGTGTTTCAGTGCTATATATTTTACAAGAGCACAGCTGTAAAGTTTGCATGTGAATATGCAGAAGTCATTTCCTATTGAGGTTAAGCAGAGTGACAAACTGTGCTTCATTACACACACTTCATGCTATTGTGTTTGCTATACGTTGGTCTCAACAGTGGAAATATTGTACAGGGAGATAACAGATGGGAAGGGGAAATAAGGTCAAGAAGTGAAATCATACAAAGAAGAGCAAATAGAAGATAAAGGAGGAGGAAGACAAAGATTAAAAGAGTGAAAATGAGATGAAAGAATGACCAAAAATAGAAAAGCAGCAGAGACAGAAATACAGACAAGATATAGATTAGGAATAGACTGGGAGATTAAAGAGATGGTTGGGGGCTTTTAAGAAACTTTGAGTGGTATTGGACTAGATGAGACAGAACGAAGAAATAGAAAAGGAGCAAATCAGTTGAGATGCAAGACTCAAGATGCGAGGAAGAGCCAACTGAAAGAGACAGAGGAAACTGAAAACAAGGGAAAGCAAATTGACAGGAGAGATGGAAGCACACAAGAAGGGGTGAAGCACAGTTTAGATGAACAGAAAGGTGAATGGACAATAATTACACAAAAGTGCATGTCGGGGGGGGGGGCAAATTCAAGTTAGCAACTGAAGAAAAGTAATAGGAGAGATGGGAGATGGCAAATGAGAGGAAAGCTGGAAAAATACAAAGAGAAGAGGTGAGACAGAGGGCAGACAATGAATACAACATGAATAGGAGGAGGTGACAGGGTGAAAGAAATTAGGAGGAGATGAAAAGATGAGAGGAGAGGTAAAAAACCAGATCTGTAATGGAGGATAAAAGCAATGTAGAAAAAGATGAAAGAAGGGCTGAGAGGAAGAATAGATCGAGGGCTGAGAGAGGGCAGGTTCTTAAAGAAACTGCAGTTGTTTTTGCTGATAGAAAGCTTAATAAATTAAAACGTGGAGACAGAAAGAAAGATGAGAGGGCAGATTGAGAAGAGAGATGAGTACAAGGATGGGGAAGTTGCTGCACTGTGTGAATGTTTTAAAAGATTTTTAGGAACACTTTATCATAACTAGAAAATGCATGTTATGCTAAAATCTCAATTCTAAGATTTCATTGTTTGTAAAAGGTAGAGGTCACAGACAGACACCATTTTTCTTTCAGCAACATTAGGCAGTGAGAGATTATTTTTTTACAACTCATAGGTACAAATGTTGCTAGGATAACACAGTGTCAAGTAGATTCTGACATTCCTCAAGTGTCTTATTTGTATTATGAAGACTAGGCAGGAAGCACAATGAGTGAGTAAGAAGTAAAGGAGCAGCAAAGTTAAAATGAAATGTATGTTTTCCCCTGTTGAAATGTATTACAAACTGCACTCTGACTTGGAGGGAGAGGGAAGGGAAAAAAAGGTGGACAGATGCCAGAGGGGGAAGGCGATGTAGGGTAAGTGATTAAAGTGAAAGTACGCAGAAAAGAAAGGTGATGAAGAAAAAAAGGAAGGAAACTGATCCAAGATGGAGAGTTATAAGGAAAATTATGGGACACAGGTGAAAAGGAAATGATGCAAGGCAAAAATAAGGGTGATGGGGAAGTTTAAAAGAGGGTAGCTGTATGAATGCCAGGCAAAGGGGAGGGTGGAGAAATGAGAAGAACCTAAAAGGAGAGAGCAAGAGAGATTTAGGTGGATAAATGCCACTGAGAGAAGAGCAGAGACGAAGACAGAGAAAGGGGGGAGGAAGCGTGTAAGGGCAGTGGAAGTAAAGAGAGAAGAAAAGGGGGAGTTAGGTGGCTTAATGGTGGGGGTAAGGATGGCACGGTATGAGTGGATTGAGGGAAAAGGAAGAGAAGGGGGAGAGATGAAAGAGGGTGGAGGGGAAAGGAAGGAAGAATGGTTGCTGCAGGATAAGAAAAAATGTGTCGCAGTGGCAGCAAGAAGGTTTGGCTCTTTTCCATGTCTGAAAAACAGCTGGCCTTCCATTCCTCCCTCGCTCTTCCTCCTCATCTAATTCAAAGAATCTAAAAGCTGACAGCACACCTGGGCTGTTGAGTGTAAGCTTCTTTTTGGAGGACAAACTCAAACATGTGGAGTGTAGATTAAAGGCTGCCTTGCAGAACTACATGACCCCTGTTTTATTGTTTACCTATCTGCACACAAACCCATTTCTGTGTAATTGGTCAGCAAGGCTCACTTTTTTGTTGGTACGCTTTGATCTTGGGGCTTGATTTATTTAAAAGCCCCTATTGACTTGAGGGTTTTAGTGCAGCCCCTCTTTATATTTCCAAATAATGGAAAGTTGTTTGTGTTCTGCCTCGGATGCTCTATGCCAGGTAGGGGTACTGGAAGGAGCAAACATCCAAGAAAGTGTTGTAATCAAATTGGTGAAGTATAAATAGTAAGAGAAAATACTGGAAGTCATTAAATAGCTCATGTAACAAGTGTCAACTGTTTTCTTCAAAGTGCAGCACATGTATTTTTTGTACTAAACTCATATAAAACAGAGACTGTTAATATGTTAACATGTTAATAGTTAATGTTTCATTGTATCAGAGTGGTATGGTTGCTTTTTTTCTTTAATTGATGAATTTGTCCGCTGCTATTTTTAACACATCAATATGCTAATTTCTTTGTTACTGTAGGTTAACAAGCTGTAAGGCCATTTCTGTAGACAACAATAGAGGAGGGGGGTGTTGTTTTCCTGAATGTTAAATGTGTCTGGTAATTTGTTGATAATGTCAACACGTTCCTCTCTGTGTTTCTACAGGCTAACAGGCTTCCAGGTTCCTCCTCCGGTCACCAGTACAGGAAACGTCTTCTCTCTGAGGTTGACCAGTGACTTTGCTGTCTCTGCACATGGCTTCAAACTCAACTATGAAGGTCAGAAAGCGTCTGCATGTGTTTGTGTTTGCTTGTGGAAGCTGGTTTGTGATCATGTGCCAGATCATGGACTATGCCTCAATGCTGACCTCTATAGTTCAAAAAAATGAACAGGGTATTGAACAACCACTGTGACTACTATTAAATGTCAGGTAAAGTTCCAAAGCTCACACAGGACTGTGGCCGTGAGTCATGTAAGAGAGAAGGGCATTCAGAAAACAAAAACTCAGGTTGACTGACCACTTGTTTTTGAATGCAGAGTTAATCAAGCAGGAGCTCTGTGTGTTGTCTGCCGTAGGCAACCCTGGTTGATTTTTGAAAGACACTTAGAAAAAGCAAAAATGCCACACAAAGAACCTTTATAACATAAGGTTACATGTTATTTTGTATGGTAGTGTGACTGTAGAGTATCTGACTTCTATTCAGTTCAATTCCTTTGAGGGGGTCATTCAGATTCTGAGAGTTTTCAAGGAGAAATGCCATGTTCTGAACTTAATCCACATTTTTTGACTCATTTCCTCCCAGCACAGGAAAGGACTCACTAATGGGTGACAAGTTCATTCCTTTTCAAAAAGGGAGGCTGTCAAACTCAAATTGAGAGAGAGAGAGAGAAAGGAAAGGTTGATACAAAAAGAGAGCACACTGAAGGTTCTATATTATAGATGTACTGGGACAGGAACAAAGACATTTTGTGTCCAGTCTATAAGATTTTGTGGTTCATATTAAACTGATCAAATTTGACTTACCAAAAACATTTTTTTGGGCACTAAAAATATTTAACTAACATAATGATACAGCCAGACCTTTTCTCTCTCATCAGGATTTAGTAAAGATTTAAAATACATGCCATTGGGGTAATTTTTTCCTTGGCGACATAAAAAATTGTTTATGTAGAATAACCATGTTATATTAGGTTTTTAAACATTTTAACAAAGAAAAAAATGTTGGGGTTGGTTCCAGAGGGAACATGGCCCATTCCAAGGCTAGTTCAAGCCTCCCCTTTCACCCTCTTCCTTTAGGGCTTGAGTAAACAGCACGGTACCATTTTCACAGATAAAAGAAGAGATATGAATGGTTGAGGTGATGGTTAAAATTAGAAATCACTATGCATCAGCACCATGTCCTGTGTGAATTAAAGATTTCAGATTAGATTTAGATAAGAAAAACTTTGATGTCCTCAACGAGGCAGTTAGTTCTGGAGCGTAAACCAGACGAGGATAAAACTGTCTTCTGAAGGCACACACATGACACTGAGAAACCAACAAAACAAATAAGTACACACTTACCTAGTTCCTTACTTTTCACTGAACAGATCTTTTAGATGTCAACAGCTGTCAAGATGACAGTGCTATAAGATCTACACATTTCAAGAATATGACCATATTTCATTTAAGAACACAGTTAAAGACATTCATTTAGGCCGTAGATAATACACATTTACACAATTTTTTATTGTTAGAGCTGGTGACAGAAGCCTTTTTCACAG
>BRZM01000838.1:2899-20069 GCA_033238685.1 Lates japonicus
TTTTGTCTCTCTGTCCTTGTCTACAACCCACCAGGTGTTGTTTGCTACCATTTCTATATTTTTCATAGTAAGAATAAATGAAACTGTGTTGAAATAAATGAAACATTGTCTCTTTTCTCTCCCTTAGGCTTTATCTACACATGTGGCGGCACACTGAAAGGCCGAAATGGCAGTATAGAATCTCCAGGTTTTCCCTATGGCTATCCCAACGGGGCAAACTGCACCTGGGTCATTGTCGGGGAGGAAGGAAGTAGAATCCAGCTCATCTTTCTGTCATTTGCCATAGAAGAAGAATACGACTTCCTCTCCTTGTATGATGGACATCCCCACCCTGCTAACTTCAGGACCAGGTAGGACCAATGATTTTTATTTTTTATTTTTTTAATTATCACTGTTTTTATTTCTCATGTCCAAGTGTTAAAATCATCAAACAGCATCTAAATCATACAAATTTAAAAAACCTGACAGATTTTTTTTAGGTCATTATCTAATGGCTTTCAGCTGTTAAGACAAATTAAACCTGTATTTTATTTAGACTACTTTCACAGTAAATTATTTATGATCATCATCCTCTAATCTCCATGAAAAGGTAGCAAGGAACAAACACCTGTTATGGCATATAGCTCATTGTTTATTATTAGGTTACCACTGATGTGCAGCCAGTTTTTACTTCTTTAAGAGGCAGCTATGAAAAGACTCTCCTCTGTGTTTTTGCCAGTTACTGATGAGCTGTAATAATAATCAAACATTAGGAATCACAAATTAAAAAAAACAACAACAACAACAAAAACCCCCACTGAAAACAAAAGGAGCAAGATGTATGTATTGGTTCTATCTGACAACTTAGAGAGAGTTTTGGTGTGAATACATTTTTTGGAAAGCACATACTGTTTAATACCAACATACATAAATGCCTGTTGTTTCAATACACATAGACAAGATGTTATCAGTGCTGGGCTGGATTCTCTCGAGCAAAACTATTGCAGCGGAACAAATGCCCTTGTATAGCAACAGGATGATGTCCTGCTGTAGTACACAAATTGCCAAGGCTCAATCAGTGTCACTATGGTTTCCCTTCAGTTATTGAACTATTTTATTGAGCTACTCTTGCAAGAAACACAATACCCAGAAAGAAACTCATTTCAGATAAGCTATTAAACTCTCCTTGCCTTATGATTTTATCAGGCAGTCAATAGTGCCTAATAGCATCTGCTGGTGACTCTGTTCACATTCACCATGTTCTTTTAGCCCTGCAATTTAATTATTATTAAGTTATTCAATTAACTGTGAAATGTATGAGTGCTGTCAATTGAAATGTTATTGTCACGGCAAAACACTGATGGAGAATAGGTTGATACCAAAGTTTTGGCAGATGAAGTTGGTCCACAAAAAAAGTGCCTCCTCTTTCATACTTTAGATCTAAGTAGCCTTTCAGTTTTAATAAGGTGAAGAAATAGGAATAGGGTTGATTGTTTCCTCACACAGAATTAGTAGACTTTTAATTATTTTTTGCATGAGGTATTTGACATTTAAATCTGCTGTCGAAGAAAACAACAACTTGTTTTTGTCAGTCAATAAAATTGGAAAGCTCTACAAAGAAAACAAATTGGTGTCCAATCACAACATGACTCAACATAACTGCTTACAGATTAGCTGCTGTGTTTGATCTTGAATATGCTGCTCATATGTCACTCTGTTGAAGAAACAGAAATGAGCAACTAACTGTGAATGAAGGACTTAATTTCACCTTGGATCCTGCGGATGCTCACATCTACCTGGAACTAACTCTCGGATTCAAGATATATCCAACATGAGAAGCTTCACACATGAGGCTCCTCCGGCAGCTCCACTCCTTCAAGGCAGCAGTACTTTCCACACACACCAGCCTGGGCCAATTTGGCGAGGAAAGCTCTGCATCTGGAATAGCTCCATCTCACAAAAGGAGAGACAGATGAAAAAGATGTCAGCTCTGTGCCCCAAGAGATGCAAAGATCAGCATAATGTGCCGCAAAGAAGTTCATTTGCAGGGCACATGCCATTGCCAACACATAGTACAGCTCAACTGAAAGCTTTAATGGGCACTGATAGTATGCAATTTTCTTCCAAAGTTAGAAGAGTTTTATTTATTTCACTGTAGAGATTTGTGGTTTTGTGTTTTTGTCCTTGCTTTTCTCACTGATTTAAAGTTGGCGAGGCTTGGTTTAAAAAAGTGATCATATAATTCTGTGCCCCAGGCAAAGTTTAGCAATGTTTGAATTAAAATGTGAAAAAAAAAACTTGTGATGCCAGCACTGTGAATCAAATCTTATCAAACCGCACCCATACAGTCCTGATGAAACAGATTAGAATTATTGAGTGTTAAAATCTCAAATGATTTTTAATTTTTTTTTTTTTTTTTTTTAATGAACTTTAACCCCTTAACCCACACCCCAACACTAGAGGCTAGCTTTGATTGTTGCCTATTTAGTCATAACCATTTAATGTTATCAATTTATGGCCACATTTTCAGCAGCTTTAAAAGTTTAAAAGTAAGATGATCTTAGCCTTAATGTGCCTATGCATCCTGGCCAGTTTTCAGGAACAGTTCAGGAACAAAAAAACTGGTAACAACTCTCAGACACAACAGAAAGAGTTAATACAAATCTGTTTTTGCATTTCTCACTCTCAACAAATTACAGCCTGACTGTTCACCTCAGGAGAATCTTTTATCTTGACTTGCATCGTCAACATTAGACAGGAGCTCCCACTGTCGATGGGGTTCTGGGTAAGGTCAGAAAAGGATTTCTTTAATTACATCAGGCGGGTGTGAGGCAACTACGCACTGACGCAGGGCTAGGCAAGGAAATCTGTTTTGGTTCAATTGAGGAAAAAGGATTTGGGTCATGGAGAGATGAAATGAGTCCTCTTGATACTTGGCCGGTTGCTGAAAAGCAATTCTCTCCCCGTGGGGAATGAACCATGTTCCTCTGGTTCAACGGGCATAATTTCTAATCAGCCAGCTGCAATAATCAACCTTTCTCGGACAATCCGGTGGCTTTTAGTGCTCACATTGCCAGACAGAGTTAATTAAACAAGAGACCAAAAGAATAGAAGAAAATAGAATAGAATAGAATACAAAGGGGTGACCATGATATTTTGATACTTCATGTGATTTCTGTTGTGATTCCCACAGGGAGAGAGAGAGCGAATAGGAGGAGAGAGAAAGTGAAAGATGCCCTCTATGCTCTCATTGGTTGATTAGGATTTCCTGCTTATCTGAGATAACTGGAAATGATGTGCCATGTGTGCAAGTGTGTGCGCACACGCTTTCATGTGCATAGGTTTGTGCATGTGCACGTGTCTGCGTGTGAGGAAGATTTATGGTCTGCATACTTACAATCGCCCGGCTAGTTAAGCCAAATTACCTCTGCTGTCTCATTCTCTCTTTCTCTTTTTCCTCTTTTTCCCCCCTTGTCTTGCTTTCTCTCCTTCGCACGCTCAAACACGTTGCATGGACACGGGGCAAAATGGTGATTAAAAGGTCAGATCCATTAACAAGAAAATGGTAATTATGGGGAGAGTGATTAACATGGATCACACAGACACACATACATGCTCGTGTATACGCAAACACACACACACAAGTCCAAGTCCATTTTTTTGGTGTCATAAATGTAACTAAACACTCAACCTCTTCTCTAAAGCAGGCTGTCTTTTCTTCCCTTGTGACACACAAACACAACGGAAAATCAAAAGGTATAATTTCTAAAAATATATAAAAATGTTTCAGTCACTGATGACAGTATTTTCAAATTACGATCAACATTCAAGGTGATGCTGCTTGTCCCCCAAATCAGGGCCACGTGTACCGAGTTTTACCACAAGCACTTTAATCAAGATGTACAAGTGGTGTTTTTTCAGTGGTAAGTTTTCATGAACAAGTAAAGGGCACCTCCCTTGATTGCTGCCTGATCTAGAGCCACGTTCCAACTTGGCCTGTTGACAGCACAGCAAGCAGGCACTTGAGTGAGACGTCCGTCTGGCTGATGAATCATATTATTAACCAAGTTTCATGTGAAACACAGATTCAGGCGCTGTGAAATAACAATTCTTCTCAGCGCTCCCTCCCTCATTTATTTACTCAGTTTGGAAGTTAGAATTACTGACTGTGACAAATACAGTGTTTTGAACTTCGGGTGGGTCTTGTCTCACCTGTCCACCCTCTTCATGATGTTGGAGCAGCAGACAGATATGATGAATGGAGCTGGTTCTGTTTGCACTCTCTTTGCCTTTACAGTTTTGAAAGCTGGGATACACACTTGCACACACACACACACACACACACGCAAACGCATTAAAATTGCATTGCAAATTTCATGTCATTTTAGTTTTAATATTTGGCAAGTGACCTCTGGGTCAGAGCTGTCTTAATGGCATTTCTGGGTCTTCCAGAGGCTTTTGAAAACATGGGTGTTTTCTTGAATTGTTTTTCTTTAAATAGGTTATATCATTAAAGTGAATTCATTCCAAACCAAGGTACCCCATGTGGCATCTCAACCGCAAGGTTGGGAAAACCTGGAAGAAATATGAGCTAATAGATATGTAATTGTACTAACAATTTCTACTCCAGCTCTCCCAGAGAGACTTTTCTTAATTAAACTGATAAAATGTTTTAATTAGGGGGATTACATTATTTAATGAAACCTAGTTCCTCATTAAAATACATAAATAATCAAACTGATTGTCTTCTTCGTTGATCTCGTTATCACTGTTCTATATGACTGGTCCAACCTGCCTTCATTAGGACACATTAACGAGAGAAACAAAGCCAGAGCCAGAGGAAAAAAGGGAGAAAAACAAGACGTAGTAGATTGTGATTGTGTGTTGTGATTATAAATGTATTAATTTTTTTAATGTGGTACAGTACAGTACCACAAGACATACAGTCTTTACCTTATGTTAACTGTCTGGTCTCTTTAAATATTACTTCCATATTGGATGGTTTTGTGAGGTGACCATTGTCAACAATCACTACCAGTGCTAACTCCATCCTTTAAGACTGGATACTGGACTTTGCCTCTCAGTTTTTTAACCATGACAGTGACTTTTTCCCCAGCTTTAATAAACCATACCCATAGATCAGCTGCAATGCACAGATATGTGTGAGATAACTACTATTAAATTTGTTCATCATCAATGTTCTGTTTGGTGGGTAGTTTGCTTACCTGGCCCTTAAAATTCCATTGTCATATCTGGATTTTGATTGTGTTTCCTGGGCCTTTCTGACCTTGTTATCTGTCACTGGCTCCCTTGGTGTTGTTTCCTAACACCAAGCTGTAGATGAGACATGTGTTCCAGCCATTAATGGTTTATTATTACACCGACTGAACTGAGACAAATCAAATTGACTGCGTGTGGAAACATTCAGTAAATTCACTCATCACTAAGTTATAATTGATGTCCTGTTTTAATCTCTTTCACTATATGTAGCTTTGACCATAGTAGCCTGGTTATTCATTATAATGTCCAATATGATCACTGTCTGTTGTCAGTGCGTATGTATTTCCAACTCCTTTATATGTCTGCCAGTTTATGTCAGAAACAGGATGAACCCTCTTTGGTTTTATGGCTGGGCCTGGGCACCAGGATAATCCAATAAACCATCCATAACTGTGATACTAGTGTTCACGTGACCATGCTCATTAACAGTGGTACAGGGACACTGGAGAGAGATGAAGAAGAAAACAGGTAAATGGGTGACAGAGAAGCAGAGTTAAGAGAGACAGAGTGTGTTTGTTTGTAATCATTCTGAATTATAGTGGAGCCTCCTGAGGTGTGCTTGATTTATCCTGAGAGACCCTTAAACAGACACTGTGACATTTTGAAATTAAATCTGTTAATTGTCTTCATTGGTCATTTGTCACATTATGTTGATGGTTCTTCCCTTGGTTTGAACATCTATTCGTTTTTCATGTAACAGGAATGCCAGTTCAGTTTTTTCATTTCTGATAATATGGCAAGTGCTTAACAAGCCTACACTTAAGAATGTCAAGGAAATTTATTTCAACAGCCTTAATAAACAGTTAAATAACTGTAAATAAATACAGTGCAGATAAGTGGTGTTTTATATATATATATATATATGTGTGTGTGTGTGTTTAGCAATACATACATTTTAATATATGTTTATTTTACAATTTTGAAAATTTGTATAAAGTTCAGTATTACACAGCTATCCCCTGCCTTGGTTCCGTTGTCCCATCTGTGTACGTGGCTGTAGCTGATGTCTTCATGTGTCACAATCTGCCATTTTAAAATGACTGGCTTCCTGTCACTCACTGATGTTTTGTCTCAGGAAATGTGGAAGCCTGCTAAGGTAGCAGTGCAAAACTTGTTGGACTTGAAGACGAGAGCGGGACAACAAGCAGACTTCAGAGAATTTAACAGCTGTCTGAGAATTAATAATGTGTGAGCACCAAGAGAGTGTCTGAGAGTTTTTTTGGGCATGGATGGATAGATGGATGAAATACAAATACTAAGCGATGGAAGGCACACTACAAGTCTCCGCCAGACTTTCAGGATTTAAATAGGAAATGACCAGATTGGGGATTTGATGGTGTGTGGGACAAATGCTCCTATGCAAATTTGTCAACATGCAAACTAACATCAAAGGGCAATCATATTTGGTAATTGAAACAAAAAGTGGGCCACAGAATTCTGAAATAAAGTCGTGATGGGGTTTTGGAGAATGATAAATCAATCCACAAGAAACAAGGGAGTGTCTCAGAAGAATAATTGAGAGCAATTCAAAGGCTTTGAATGCACCACTTACTGAAACACTACTTTTATACTATTTTGTGAATAACACCTTCCCACCCAGACCTGAAAATCTGGTCTTATTTAAAAATGTATAACCAGGGGGAGCTGGTTCGATGAGGAGCTATCTGCGGCAACCTACATTTCTGCTGAAAACAAAATCAAGACAGCTTGAGGAAACAAATTATTAACAATAAACCTTTATTGGACAGAGATCTTAAATTTACTTTTCACACATCCAGGGCACAGGTACGATTAATGTATGTAAGATTCAACAAAGTGAGAGGCATACGCTCTAGGATTGTTATTAAAGTAATGGTAAAAGGAGGAGCAACAACTGTGATTATGTGAGTGTGACGCAAATTGATACTGGATTACCACGCTGTTACTATAGAGACATAGGGTCCCTGATAATTGTCATAATTTCCACTGTCATCATTATTCAGTATGTTTACAGTCCCTTTTGTCATTTTTCAGATTAATATTATCATCTCTATTATTCAGTGTTTCTTTCTTTGGCACCTTTGTTCCCCCACCTTCAAGTGTGAGCCATTCTTACCCTAACATATTAGAAATGCTGTGTCCATGTGATCTGCTGTTATCTTTACATGTGCACACTTGAGTCGGAAACTGCAAAGTCAGGCTCACAAAGCAGCTACTGAAGTTGTGTCAGGTCAGGTCATGAATATTTGATTGATGCAATCTGTCAATCTGCCTGTTCCATCTAGTGGCTATATTTATTTTGTGCAAGCAAATCTGTTCTTAAAACATTTACCAAAGTAAACCAGGTTTGTGTGGATGCGTGTCAACAGTCAATCTGGATCATCTCAGACTCTAATCGTTAGAAATGTGGTCAGAACGTCAGGATTACATTAATATAATACTGGAGTGAAAAACACAGAGGGACTTGAATGCAGCATTAACTGGTTTGTTTGTGGTATCAGGAGACTCTCAAAGGGTCAACTCAACACCTCAGAGTAAAAGTTAACCCTTTGATATTACTCTCTTTGTTCGACATTCATTTCTGAAGTTCTGATGTGAGTCTTGCACCCATTGTTGTTTGTGGTTCACACTCTCCTCCAACCATTCCTATGTCTTGGAGAGCAGCATCTAACAGCCCAGGGGCCTGCTTCAAGTTGTTACATGTTATTTATGGTGTGTAGCTTTAAAAGGCATTTTTAAAAGACTTTTTCTAGTGTACAAAAAGTGAAAACACTTCCTTGCACTCACAAGAATCCCCTCTTAATCTATGATCAAGTAACTGGAGGGGGAGGACAAGCAAAGAGATGAACTGGAGACAAAATAGATAAGATATGACATGTAGATGTAGATGTGTAGAAAAAGCAAGCTAATATACGTTAAATACAGAATAAATATTAACAACACGAACGCAATATAAAAACATTATTTTTATATTTACATTTATTCGTGTATTCTATTTATTTTTTAAGTGAAGTCATTATTTACATAGCCTGTTGTAATGATTATCAGTAAGGACCTTAATTTACCAATGTTCCTTGAATGCAACATAAACGTTGCTGCTAGTTAACGTGATTAACAACAGGTGTAGAAAACTCCTCCTGACCGTGAGATGAAATGAACTCTCAGTTCGGGCTGAAACTATCGTAAGTTTTACCTTTAACAAAGAACTGATTAACCTTAATATTTGTGTTGTCAGTAATTTTAATTTTGTGCTTAAAAAGCTGTTAGCTAGCATTTGGTTACTGTCGAAATAAATTGCTATTGCATCTAGCTAATACTTCTAGCAGCCTGCTTGCTGTCTGAATCTGAGTGGCTTAACATAATGTCCTAAATTTTTCCTAAAAAACATATTTCTTGCAGTTTTTTTGTGTCTGGAATAATGTGAATTATTTGGTAAATTCTTTTATGTCTGTAGAGTGACAAGTATAGGATAGCTTTGGGAAAACCAGCGGGCCTGGAAGCAGGTGTCACCCGAAGCAGTTGCGTGATGTTAGAGTTGACTGGGTGTCAGGTGGAGGAGCTGAAACAGGGGCATCCATCTGTAGGTCAATGAGTGACTGACTGAGGTTACAGGGGAGGGATGCATGCTCTCTGTTGCTTTACTCTGGACAAAGAAACATATGGTGCAGTGTAACCTGAGTGTAATGCTTGTCTTATCCCACTGCCATTTTAATGGTAATGGTTAGTAGGTTGACCAGCTGTGAATCCTCTGAACTCTTTGAGATAGTATTGAGTAGGTGTGGTATAGCAATGCTGCCGCTCTCTGGATACTCTGTGCAACTGGGCTGAATTATTCCTGTCCTTGTCTACTATGTCATTAGCTTGATTAGTGGATTTTTGTTTTTTGATAATCTTGAGAACTCAACCAGCCAAAATAAACACATCATAAAATGGTAACGTGGTAATAGCACTGTAAGATGTGTCTCTGTCTATGTAACTCCCACACATTTGGCGTGACATGCTTTTAAGCTCTGTGTCACACTGTGAAGCTCCCTAAATGAATCAGACAACATAATGTATGTGGCCATTAAAGGGTCAGTCTGATACTGTGTCACACTGATACTAATACTGAAGGTAACTGTATATTTTTCTCTGCATGATGAGATCTTATTGGTTTCTTGAAACTCTGGATTACACAATAGCATAAGGCATGTTTCATTGCTGCTGTGAACTTGCGAGGAAGTTCTTGCTAAATTTAGCCTTTTGTGACTGCCATGACCTTTTCAGACATTTAGAACCACATTCCATTGTTTCTGATTGTAACCTCTGTGACTATGACTTCAGATTAATTTGCTGGAACACATAAAGAGGACAGAGAAGGGAAGACTGCAGAATAGCAGATGAGAAATAGAGGACAGAAGTGGAGAGCTGTCCAGAGGAAGAGGAGGAAAATGAATGAGCAGAGGAAGCCCCAGAAGAAAGGGAAGATCCTCAGGTAACCAATATAGTGGCAGCAAAAGTAGCTTTCCTTGCAATCTATAAATAGTACTGTTGTATAAAATGTGGAACAAAACACTGTACATAATGCAAATTATTTATAAAACATAGGCATTGTAATGCCCAGAAGCTTGGACACAATATTTTTATTATAGTCCACTGGAGGTACGCCACAGGAAAGAAGGGGAAGAAGAGGAGTTGCACAGCATTTCCAGCCTATGATTTTCAAATCCTGCTAACTAATACAAGGTTGCGGCCCTAGCTGGAGCTATTTAGACTGTCTTAGTTTTTGTTGCAGTGGTTTATTGGAGTTTGCGTGCAGCTTGTGTGCATGTGTTTGTGTGTGTGTACGAATGAAAAACAATTTATGTTACCCTCCTTTGCGCATAAAACATTTACTTACTGTTCCTAGGTGAATGTTATTTATAACTCGAATGCAGCAGTGCAGCAGGTGACTTGTTTGTGAAACAAGTTGCAGCTTGAATCCAGAACATTGGGTACACCTGTTTCCAGTGAGATCTGGCCATCTGATCACACAGCTCTCAAGTGTACACACTCTCAGGTCAAATGAAATGTTTTTTAACATCCACAGTCTTGGATGTCAGTGTTATGTGGACTTGAACATGGCCATAGTCTTCATATCTTCCGTTTATCATGCAATTTTTATCGGTGTGTGTGTTAAAAGTGAGGATTTATAGTCATAATAGCATAACCCACTTCCAGATAATGTACTGAGATGTTGACACAACTTTTCATGCGGCTCTGATACCTGGTGACAGAAAATGTGGAGGCTTATGTTTTGTTATTGTAGTGTGTTATCCAAGTTAGCTGAAGTAAGAGTTTACATATTTGATGTTAGTTACATCATAACTAGGTACTGTACATTTTCTATGTGCAAAAGGATTTAATATGTTTACTTGTTTACTTTGATCCCATCGGTTTTTGGTCGATTTATGTACTGTGGAAACCAGTCACAGTAGTCATACAGAGCTGAGATCTGTTGTGACATGAATTAAAATGCCTAGCAGCCACAGTATATACCCAGAAAAAAGCAAAACATTATTGTATGTCAAATAAGGCAGTATATGTTACATCAGTTCTGCTTCTTTTGGTTTGCCACATACTGGACAGTTTATTCCCTGCTTCCTGTTCCTGACTTGACCCAGTTTGTAGCTACAGCCCTCTACAGCGCCAATTTTACACCTGGCTAAATCACCCCCCCCCCACCCCCCACCCCCACCCCCACACACACACACACATACACACACAAAGGAGACATGCACAGTGAGACACAGTCAGAGACCAAACTTACACAGGCACACACACGCATACAGAATGACATGCACCTACTGCACACAGAAGGAAAACACACAGAAACACAAAGGCCATGGGAAACAGCAATGTGTGATTGGTGTGAAAATAAGCAAATATGGTCTTTGATGTTGGGTACACTTTTTCGGCAAGAAAGCAAGAGGTGTATATGTAGATGTATATACGTGTGCGTGAGTGAGTGAGCAGTTTGTGGGAGTGTGAACTGAGGTGTGTTTACCCCTGAGGTAGTGGTATTTCATCTCTTCCTGCATCAGTTCTGCCCTGTAGGGGGTAAGAGGTATGTGTGTATATGTGTGTGTGTTTTGGAAGCTCCAAATAGCTTTGCTCAGGTTAAAAAGACAGGAAGGAAGAGAAAAAGAACTCTTTTTTTTTCTTTTTGTGGCTTTTTCAAGGCTTTTCTCCCTACATGCTCCTGTGTATGAGGCTCAGTCCAGCATTATCCTGCGTCAAAACCAGAATTACTCAAAATTTTCCAGTGCACAAAACCTGTTTCAGTGACTTTGATGAGAAATTAATCATGTTGTGGCTCAGACACAATAAACTGAGTGCCATGTAAGGACAGCACATGACCCTCAGTGCCAAGGTATCTGTACAGGAAGATGTAGTTGCAATGTTTATCTGCTTGTAGGCAAAGAAAGTGGTTTAAGTAGTTGTGTGCATATATACATCCCTTATACATACCTCATTAAAAATCCATAGTTAATAGAAAATTGTGAAGACATACATGAACAACAACAAGTAACAGTAGTCCACTTGTGCTCCGCAAATATTAACTTGGAAAAAACCAAACAAACGTTGTCTACACAACTTTCTTTCTGCACCAACTTTTATTTCAGTAAACAACATTTTGGCACAGTAGGTGTCCATCAGGTGCCCAATTTGGTGTAAATGATCGCTGCACGAAAACGTGGAGGAGAGAAAATGTTGTGTGGACCTGCTTTGATTTGTGCATAATTACTAAGCCTTGCACAGTGTGCGGGGAAACACTGTGGGTGTGTATTTGTGCTTCAGACAGGGATTCTTTCATTCGCAATGCAGTGCTGTGAAAAGGGCACATTAAATTTGTGGCTCTATAGTGGTGGTGTTATGACATCTGAGACTACAAACACAGTTTTTCTTAAATGTTGTTTTTTTTTTTCCTTTTTAGTAGTTTGATAAATACCATTTCTTTTTGCAGCTTTTTGTCTGCTTTTTTATGCCAAAGTTCACAGCAGCACAAAAGAGGGAAGACAGAAAGTTCAATGGAATATCATTTCCTGATGGATTTAGCTCATCCATCATTACTCCTTTCCTTCAAATTACATAATTTCTCAGTTTCTCACACTTTCTCTCAATCACTGTCTGTATCTCTGAGTTTAAGCTTTCAGTTCATTATCACTCCTGTCTTCATACAGTCACTGATAACGTTTCTCTTTCTCACAATCTGTCTCAGTCTTTCTAAGTCTGCCTTTCTCTGGATGAATGTAATTCACTCTTTGATGTCCCTGTTTCTTAATGTCTGTCTCTCAACCCCTCTCTGTGTCTCTCTTTTCACAATATTAATTCACCCCCCCCCACTACCCACCCTGTCTGTTTCTCTCTCAATTCTTCCTATAAATGTTATTAATTCAGTACTGATAACCAGCTCTGTTCTTTTCAGCTCAGACTGGTGCAGATTATAATTATAATCATTACAATAACGTTAACAGTGCCGTACAATATTCAGGAGTCAAATCCCCCGGTGATATATCTCTCTTGAGTCTTTGCAGCTCCTGTTCTTTGTGTCATATTGTGGCCACTGCAGATTATGTCTGCATGCCTTTAATACACCTGGGGCTGGCGTTAATTGATTTTTTTTTTCGCCTCATATTCAGTGAGTGGTCTGTTCAATCATGTGAGAGAAAGGGGATGCCATTTCACATCATATGCAATAACATATCCATTATGTTGAATGAATTTAAATACTTACTATCAGTGCTTGATGAAGGTAAATCTTCAGCCTCAGAAACTGCCATAGGAACACGTAATTATTATTATTTTTTGCCTAAATTCATAATCGGTGTAAAACTAGATTGGCCAAGAGATGCTCACTTTTTTCTAAACTTATTATGAAAATATTTTACTTGGAAACATACATAAACATGCCTTGACTGAGCAGTTGAAATTTTCTTTATTACAGTATCAGTGGGTATTGTGTATACTGTATTCTATGAACCCACCTGATGCGTATGATCCATTTGTATTGTTTGTTCTGTAATAATGTTGGTACAAACTGTTCCTAGAAATAAGTCATAACTAAGAGCAGTGTTCTAACAATTTTTGCAAATATTTTGTGAGACTGCTAAGTCCTTATTTTCCATAGTCTAATGTCAGTTAGCTATCTGTTGGCAGTGGAACCACTTTGGAAGGACAAAGGCACATACCTACAGTTCTTTGTTCATAAATATTCATAGATTACATAATACGAGCAAGGCATGCACTAACACTTATGGCAGTGGGCACTTGTCGTAAAACCTTTAACTTGTCATTGCAAATCTAAGTGTGGCAATAAACAAGGCAGTGTGTGAATGGTAAGAAGTAATGCTTTCCAAAAACAGAACCAAAAAAAGTAAATCCCAGGCAGGGTCATAATCTATTCAGAGTTTTCTTGGCAACCACAAGATATACCTTTGCGATTAAAGCACCAACAATTCAGGAACTGTTAGGGCACACTTACGGCATCAGAAGTTCACCAAAACTGCTGTGTGTATCACAGCTTCAGCATTCGTTTAGGTTAAACTGACAGTATGCCTTTTGCTTTTCCTCTGCAAATACATGGACTTTGACTGTGTGTTAAACCTGTTGAGTTGTGCATGGCCCTGTTGAGACTCACTTGACCCACTTAGCCTTGGTCATGGCTGAATCATCTTAACCCTGTTTGTTTTGGACAGCAGACTAATAAGAACCAGGGTGGTAAAACAAGTCAGCCAATATACCTTGGATGACTCTGCTGTCTGGTAATATTGACTGTTCTGTGTGTATATGTGTGTGTCTGAATGTGTTTGTGTGTGTGTGAAGTTCCAGTAATCCCAGTGGCTAAGCTGGTAATCCCCTCAAGCTGCCCATTAGCCCCTTGACACACACACATACACAGACACGCGTGCACACTCACGCATACAGGCACACACAGTTCCTTCAGGGCAGTCACCCAGGTGTCAGGCAGACTGTTCCTTAGGGAAGGATCACTATGATCAGCCACAGAGCTTGCCCACTGCCCCTGGAGGAAGTAATGGAGACACTGGCTGGCAATACATACAGATTAAAGAGAGCGAGACAAAGGCAGAGGGAGAGAAGAAGGGAAAAACAGACAAAGGGATGGTGAGAGGGAGGGAAGCCAGATTGGGATAACTGAAGGTGAGAAGAGGAAAGGAAAATAAAATGGAAACGGGTATACGTAGGTGGAACAGAGAAGTTAAGAGAAAAGGGAAAAGTTATTTTTCTGTCTCTTTCTGCTCACTGGGCTGGCCTCTGCAGTGCATGTTGTTATCCAGAGAATTTGAATCTTTGGGATACTTTCCCACTATTTGGACAAGAACACCAGATTGTGCTGTGGTTGCCTGTTTTTTCTTGTACAGAACACTTTTTTCCCATTTCTGTATATCCCCTGTTGCTGTTTCTGGTTGTTTCTGTTTCTGAAATGGCATCAGCTGATCTGTACAGCAATGTTTTCTTTGAGTTAGCATCCTCAAACCGATGATTCAGCTGAGCCACAAATGGACTTTCTGAAAAACACAGTGCCTTTGTAGATGTGATACCTTTGTTCCTGAAATGCTTTGGCTCCCTCAAGTTGATGTGATAATCAGTGTTTGGACTCTCATGGCTCTTTAAACTAAAAATCCCGTTGAGTTTTAAATGTATGCCTGATGGTGATAAAAAAAGAAAGAAAGAAAAAGAAGCAGTCTTTGTTATTTCTGTCAAACATACTTTTTATAGGTATGTGACATTTGTTCAGACCACACCATCTTGTTGGAGCCTCATAGCCACCCACTGTCCCTCTGGAGTTTAGTAGTGAACTGTGTGGGCAGGAAGAGACATTCTTCTCTCATTATATGAAGACAAACACACTGAAGCTCTACTATTGTGACTCATTCACTTTGAACACTGAACCCATCACTACTCTACGCTGACGTGGGACGGCAGAGGAATCGTTCCCTTTAGTATGTCACATAACACAAACAGCAAGACACAGCAACAGTGACTCATTCACACTGTGGGTACGCTGTTTCTGTTTTCTCACACCTCATTGTCTCTACTGCCATGTCTAGACAAATGTTGGAGATGGTGCTCTGACTTGATTCAGTGCTGCTTCATTTAAACTTCCTTGTCTTAGTGTGTTCATGCTTGCATGCCTGCAATATTCTCTCTCTCATTTTCTTCATATATACATCCACATACGTTTCTGCTTTATGTTATGCATACGTGGCTTCTTTCTATCTTCTTTCTATGTTACAGTGCTGAAGAGTTGTATTGACCAAAGAATCTTTGAGGTCAAATAATGCAGAAATATTTGGCATACTCTGATAAACTTAATCAGACATTAATATACTATTTATAGTATATTAATAGTATATACTATACTATACTATTAATATACTATTAATATACTATTCAGGCACTTGATATAGAGAGTTTTATTCTAACTAAAGTCTCAAGTAAAGTTTACTGCAGGTAATGTCACTTACTGGCATTCATTTAGCCATAGTTTGAATAACTGTGAGGCTTGTGTGTGAGTTTGCAGTATATCAAGAAGCAGACATAGTGTCTGTATCTCTCAGGACGCTTAAGGCAACATGTATAATTTTAAGTTCATTTAATTGACAAGTATGTAGCACTAAAGCCCTGGTTATGCTGTCCTATTTCATTTTATGCTTCTTGTGCCTTAATCATATGCTGTATGTCATGAGATACTGTCGAGATAGAATATTGACTTAGTTTGCGCGATCCTGTCGGCATGCTGTCCAGTTGATCATTGTACTTTGTAGAATATATCAACCCACACTGACATGACTAAAAGTTAGGAAACTATAAACCTTCCCTAGATGCTCAGATTCAGTGCAGATTCAGGTAATTAGCTGTCAGTGATCCTGACTTGCAGTACAATGCTGATCATTGCTTACAATGAAAATTTTGTCCACGGCAGACTAAACTGTAGTTTTACTTCATAGGAAAAAAGGAACAGTATGTGTGGCTTCGAGAAGTGCTGGGGCCCGTTTTCTTCTAGTGGCCCTTTCATAGAGGAGACAAATTATTTGGATCTGCTCATTCAGCCTATGTGTGACTGTGGGACTGCTCTTTCTATCTCTGTTCCTCTTAAGGAAGTCAGTTAAATGATGAACATCAATGTGTATTTGTCTAAATATCTTCTTCAGTAAAATCTTGTCCTGATATACAATAAGCAGAGTGAAACTTGTTTAATAATACTCAAACACTCAACTGTATTCATTTAATGTAGCTGTTTGGTTAATTGCTTGGGTGCACACACATAAACATGGTATGTGAACATGTTTAAAGATTACAAGTAAGGATCTAGTAACTCTTTGAGTCTCCACCCTGGAGGGAGAATCAGAGAATGGAGCCGAGACAGACAGACATAAGGAGACATAAAGGCCCAGACACAGAGAGAGTGAGAACAATGTGTTTCTCTCTGCTCTATTGCTCCCTCCATTATCCTTCAGGACAGAAATACAAGAATTCAATTAAAAGACCATGTAGTGACCTTAACACACATACACATGCATGGACACACACAGTGTTGATGTATCAATTAATCACTGTCTGTCACTTGACCATTATAGCCTGTGTATTCTCACTGGACCATGGGGATTATATACTGTGTGTGTGTGTGTGTGTGTGTGTGTGTGGGTGTGTGAAATGTCATTCTGCTCTATAATGACCATTGTTATTCCCATCTCTTAAAAAGTTGTTAGCTCCAACAGGCCCTCTAATAGGTCTTTTTTGTGCAATTTTGTGTGTGTGCTTGTGTGTGTATGTGTCCCAGGTCATTAGTATGCAGCACTGTGTACTAGCCTTGTGTTATTAAACATTAAAACTAGATGACAGAATATGGCCTGAGCCCTGGGGCTAAAACTAACATACAAGGACACAC
>BRZM01000839.1:0-20040 GCA_033238685.1 Lates japonicus
AAAAAAAAAAAAAACTTGGCTTGGAGGACATTTCAGGTTTCTCTTCACTGATCCAACAGCTATAATTTAGACACTGAACGACAAAGTATAAATCTTATAAAGAGAAAGCTGAACTTGGAAAACCATACCTTGAGAATACACTGCATGTATTTGCATATGTTTAGTTGCCTCCAACTGAACAAAAGTGAGAGCAATGCACTGTATATCGTATGAGGAGTCTGCAAATGAACCAAGTTGTTCCTTCTTGCTAAACTAAACACTGCTTTATCTTTTTCTTTAAAAGTATTCTTACTTTCATGTTGGACAGAGCTGAATTCGTGTTACTATAAAGCAGTAAAATTGGACCCCAAATGATGGGGATACTGAGCAGTTTTAGTACAGCACATGTTAAACAAACCGTAACCTGACTAATGTAAGCACAGATGGAAGTTTCATACACAGCTGGTTTTGTGTCCCATCCCAAGGGTAAACACACCATTTGGGGAAAGGCGCCTTTATAAACAGATGCTTCTCTGTGAGGTAAAGTTACTAAAGCAACTTTATAAATAAATTGGTTACAGTTTTGATAAATACAGAACAACATCAAAATTAATGCATGCATCAACATCTGGACAACTGAAAGAATAACTAGAATTACCGCCTGGTGGTGGTATGCCTCTGCTAACCATTCTAGTTACAAGTAATTCACATGTAAATTCTTGAGTTAAAATGTGTCTTGAGGTCACAGTGACCTTGACCTTTGACCACCAAAATGTAATCAGTTCATTCTTGAGTCCAAGTGAATGTCTGCACCAAATTTGAAGAAATTGTAACTGAAATATCATATTCACAAGAATGGGACGTAGGTGCGGACGTGCAACCTGAAAATATAATCCCTCTGGCCACAGCTCAGATACTCCTCAATAATTATTGGGCTGAAAATTTCCAACAGCTCTCTCAGTTTTGAAGCACTATCAGCACATTCAGCTAAGTCAGCTTCAGTCATCTTTATGGACCGCAGTAGAGACCGCACATAAATGGAGCAGGTGCTGTAGCACTGCTGGGAATGGCTGTATTGACCAATTTTAACCAAAAAATAGAGTTATTCAGCCTTGATAAATATGCAAGGATAGACTCCAGGATCACTAAAAGTCCTCCGGTTTCTAGGTCACATGGACACCAAAAGGACCCACTTAATGGTACCGTGGATTGAACCAGTCTGTCTCTCCGCACTGGGGGATTTAAATTATATAAAGCGTGGCTAAGTCGTATTTTTAAAAAAGCAGGAAAATCTCCAAAGGGAAGCAGCACAAAATGGTCAGTTTCTTGTTATGCTCATAGCAACTGGGTTAGCTTACTTCAGACACAATGGCCCTGAATTTTGCGATTCGGTGCTTTGAATAATGCGCTAAATAGGATTTCCTTGGGCATCCTGTGGTTTATTTCAGCTTGCCTGCCGACCCACGTAGATGAGTGTCACTCAGAAGGCTCTGCTGTGGTAAAGCAAGGTAAACGCCTTCTACCTTTAGGCAGATGTACTAACCACACTATGTCATGGGAAAACTGTAGCAGGCTAAACAGCCTGGTGATGAGCAGTGAGGCAGATTCCAGTACTTGCTGTGGCTTTCTGGCAGCAGCTACCGACAAGCTGCTCAGAGGGTAGAGCAGCCAGGTTTTAGCTTTTGAGATGGGAAAGTACTCTCATTTACACAAAAGCTGAAGACAATGTGATGCTCAGACTGCATGCTGCAGGAGCAGGTAACGGCTGGTGTGATTTAGGTAGAGTTGAGGTAGAGAAAATTATAATGGGGATTGAGTGAATGAATGATCTATGATGGAAAATGTCTCCTTGTCTACCTCATGGACATAGCTGTAGGTTCAGCTTTTCAGGTTTTCTTTGAGGTCACCAGTTATGAATAATGGCAACAGAGATAATTGGATCCTGTCTGTTGGTGTTTTACAAGGAAACTTTTCCTCACAGCTGCATAACAGAGTCTTCTGACTTGTTAATTAATCAGACTGTCTCCAGGTCAGCACACAGAAATCGCTTAAGTATAGGCTGTGTACAGCATCATAATGCACACTGCCCACACTGTTGGTATATACATGCAGCAGGATGTTAATTAACCTCTCCCATGCATGCCTTTATATAAGATACAGGGACAAGATGTGTATTGAAATTTATTGACGTTGACAAAACTGTACTTCAGTGGCCCAGAAGAAATTCTATAATGGCATGTTTACAGCACCTCTCACTTGGTTGCCAGGTTTATTGTTCATCATCAAATTTAGGTGGAAACAAAAAATCTGTGCCTTTCCTCTTCCCTACAGCAACCTGCTAACAACCGACAAATGAAACAAGAAAGCCTAAAAAGTATTATTGTGTCTATGTAGCAAGAGTTATATTAAAGAATGTTGCACAGGGAGCTGAAGACTTCTCAACTTCACTTGGTTGTCTCAGCCAAGGTTTTTGAAATGTGAAACAAAGTCCTAATGTTTGAGATGTTTAGGTGTGAAAGGCTGTCACTGATGCTCATTACGTGGGGGAAATTGGAAACCTGACAGGAAGTCTTTGTGCCATCTCAGTCAAAAGTTTTCGAACAGTGTTGATTTTGTCAGTGTAAAATCGAGCGGCACTCTGATAGCGTTAGATTTTTTCCCAGAAGAGTGTGCAGCAAAAGCTTAGAGAAACTTGCAAAGTAATCAGGCAGAGGAGCTCGAAACTACCAAACAACAAAACATCACCATGGTGTTGTAATTTACGAGCATATTTGCACATATCCCAGGCAACCGTCCACCACAATAGCTGTGTAGCCCTGGCTTTTTCAGCCAAAACAGGAACACTAACATGGACTTCTGCGAGTTGGCCTTCCTTTCAAGGTACATTTTTGCCCAATTATGTGTTTTTGTGAGAGATTGGAGCATTAAAATCCCCAACAACCACATTGATGAAGAACATGTTACGGCTTAAAACATCTGTCTATGATGCATCAGTTTGTGTGTGCACTGCTAACTTAGGGAAGCATGAAAGTTGTGGGAGAAAAGACTGTTTAATGTGAAGAGTGCAGACATCTTTAGGCAACTGTGTCAATTAGTCCCAGTGTAACAAACAGTAGACTATGAAGCTAATGAAGCGAGACATAAAAGTCTAACTTCACAAGATGTAAAAGAGGAAACTACCTCAAATTAACTGTGAAGAAATAAAGCAGGTGGGGGAAGGCATAAATGTAATGATGAGGAAAGTGATGAAGCTGCCTTTAAACACTGAGGAGTTATGAGGTGGCCACATTGATCTGTTGTGTCTGTCCACATACATTAATCCTAATCCACTTTCAGAGACAGGTCTCTGTTGAGTGAGCAAGGCTGATTACACATCAGTCTCTGTCAGATTTCCATCTCTTTTGACAGATGGAATTATCTCTGGACAGACAGACTCGTCTCTACCTATTAAGCCATGGAGGTGAACACTGAGACAACCCAGTTCACACTATCCAATCATTTCAAACTCATCTGTATTAGGTATCAAATGAAGATTTAAAATAGACCAGCAAAATGTTGGTATGATTATAGGTTCTACAGTTCAAGTTTTAATTGAATCTACACTGAGGCTTGTACAAACAAAGTCTTAACAGCAGGTTTCTTCCCTTCTGTGGCCTCCAAAACAACGCTGTAAAACCACCTCACTGACAGAAAATTTCTGTCCAATTTGTGACAGTGTGGTTGTGTGGTTGCTCCCTTCATCCACACAACACTATGGCAATGGAGCTGAATTGGGTCACGACATCAATCTCTGGTTCCCACTTCTCTCAGTCCGAAGCACGCAACTTCACACCTTTATCTGAAACAGCTGGGAACGTGTCGATCGACAATAATAACAATAGTCAAAGTACGCCCACAGCATAGTTACTGTGCAGACAAACGGTATGTAGAGCGGAAAAAAAGAACATCAATGAAGTTGGAATTAATAATGTAGTGTAGGTATACTGTATGACAATACATAACCTGTCTTGATCACAGGTATTGTAAGTACTCTTCCATAGTCCAACAGCCATGGTCATTTTATTTAAAAATGTTGCCAAGTTCTGATACCACTAAGTATACTTTTTCTCCCAGATCTTTGTCAGCACAATGTAATATAGGTTTAGAAACCCAGCAGCACTCACACACTGTGGTTGTTACTGCTGCTAAAACATCAAGCTCAGCATGCCCAGTATACTGAATTAGCATGCCAGTGCGATTAACTGGTCTTAACACTTGTTCTTTATTCGCCTGCTGATCTGTACAGAAATTGTGGCCATTAAAGAGAAAAACTGTAGAGAACAGATTTGCAGTACATGCCAGAATTTCATTAGAGCTGTAACTGGATGCATTTCATGGCATGACTCATGGATTTAACCAATTTGGCCGTGTTACCATTGGTCATAATTGGCAGTTGTGTCGGCAAGTGCACTGGGCGGAGTGATTTCTCAATGACTGATTACTCTGGCAGGAAGAAACTTTCATGTGGGAATAGTGATTTCTGCCACTAGTCAGAATCTGAAGGATGTTCAGCCCTGGGTTTCTTCTCATGCATTCAAATTCACAGTGTGTTTCCTTAAATCTCAATAAAATCCTTTAGTCCTCTCAGTATAGTGTAACTACAGTAACAAATGCACACTAAGGCATACATAGGTGGTGCCTCTCAACACTGGATTACTGTGATTGATAGAAGAAATAAAGCACTGATCATTTATTCTACATTTTTTCTTTTCTAAGAAAAATGGTTGTTGCCAGATCGTTTCCTGGCCCTGGCACCCTGCTAAAACAACGTGAAATGGAGCGTGGAGAAAGGCCTGGCCACTGCTAATGACTGATTTACTTTCTTTTCAACTGCATCCCTATTTCAACGGTGCTCAACAACAAACAACCCATTACAGAGGCTCAAAATATTTAGAAATTGGTCAAATAAATCAATAATGGAATCCCTTGGGGAAATCCATCATATTTTTCTGCGAGCATTTGTGTAATGGAGAAATTGACAGTAATGTCCTGTCAGCGATGTTAGTTTAAGCTAAAAGAGAAAACAATGTCATTTCTGTCAGAATTGTGTCATCAGACATCTGCTCATCACTGAACAAGTAAATGAAGAATATAAATGTTGTTCCACACCCAAAGAATAGACTTCCTCTCAACACGCTCAGAATATAAATGTGAATGTGGAACACATGGTGCTCAAATACTCAACACTTTCATTTGAGCCAGCAGCTTATTATACATACCATAGTTATGTTTTATTGTTAAGCAAGTTCTAAACATAAGCAGGTTATTTTTGTGCCTAAACCGTACCAGAGTAAAGAAGTATCATGATCATACTCATTAGTGTGTACTAATTAATGGTGGTGTTTTCAGAACAAGGGTAATAGTCTACGGCAATGATAGCAGCCCTGTCTGGCTGTCCTTAGGGAAAGCAGTGAATACTAATGTGAGCTAACAAGCTGATTTAGCAGGTATGAAGTTTAACATGTATTATGTTTGCCATCTTAGTTTACCCTCTTAGCATGGTAACATTTGCCAATTGGCACTAAACACAAAGGGTGAGGAAAAGTTTATTAGTTTTGCAGGAATCTGGTAGTATTGGGTAAGAGTGATGACAGATGCCAGATGACAAGTCAGGGGATCGTCCTGCCATCAAAACATTAAACGCAAAACCAGAAATGTCAAACTTGTGGTTGTACTAGAGGAAAAGTCAAAGGATCACCAAAGTCATTTGGCTTCATCCTCTGGCGACCATGAATGTCTGTAAAAAATGGCGAGCAATCCATCTGAAAGAAATTTCAGTCTAGACCAAAGTGGTGGACCAACCAACCAGCCATGCCACTAACATGGCAAACGTGTAATACATCCTGAGCTGAGCCACAATACAACAATGTAACTACAGTCAGTTCCTAGTGCAGCAATTTAAAATGTTCAGTTTTAGCAGTGGGGTTGTAGCTGACATTAAAAATGTTTAATTAAACATCACAGCAACTGTGTGCTGCCATTAGATTTATGATTTTTTAAACAAGTCACAATGATGTAAAACAATACACTACACGTACACTAACTATGTACAAATAATGAGTCTCAGAATTTTAGAAGCGTAGATGCTTCCTCTGGTCATTGTTATAGATGGATGATGAAAAAGTCCTTTCTGACTCTGACTGTGAAGATAATCTTTTTTTTTTGAAGTAGAAAGAGCAGGTAATTCATTTGTAGTGATGAATCAGCACCACAGAAAGACAGATTTTGTTGCAAACACTGTAGGGTTCTACAATTAATATACATTATACAGTATCATTCAGTAAATTAAGATTCAGTTGTATGGGGGAATAGTCCAGTAGTCTCACTTACATTAAGAATCACAGACAAAGCAAAATACTCCAAGACAATCATAAATCAAAGCACAAATAAAAATGGACTCAGTTGTTTTTTATGCTCAAAAAGGCAGTGTTTAAATCAGTGCTACTATTTGTATTTACAGTAAGTTGTGGCTGCATGAAGCAAAGTAAGCTCTTACATAAGTCAGCTATAGGACTCCTTATAATAAACCCACCATAACAGACCTCTTTCAGCTTTAAATCGTTTAGCAGTAAGCCGGAAAATGAAGTGGAGTAGACAGTCTGTAAATGCTTGTATCTCCCTCAGTTCTGATCTGAGATGCAGATGACAGACTGGGTTGTTAGAGACACATTAGCACAAATCATCCAAAAACAGACCGAGACTGAAACATGCAACAAATGGATTTAAGAGGAAAACACTGTTGACTAAATACATAAGGAGCAATGATGGCTGAGAGCTTTACAGTCATTCATAAACCTCAATGCTCAGTGGTAATCACAGTCATGTTTACCAAACCGTGCTCCTTGTTTCTGTGCCGCCTGAAGCCATTCAGTGTTTTTTTGTAATCAATCTAGCTGATCTCAGACAAACCCTGCCACTGAACTGCAACTTTTGACCTTTTCTTTGCTCACACGTGTGTAGAAGTCAGCCCGAGACGCTGATTACGTAATTAGCTGCTGCCTTAGTGAATCAGACCTTAATCACATACAGAATGTGTGAGTAAACAGAACAAAGGGCACAAATTGTGCCCTGTGATTTTGCACACATAAATCTCCCCTGCTATCACTTGAAGGAGCAATTAGGTATTACTGTTACCACCATATGTATGTATGTTGACCTTGTACAGCAGCTAAGTACTGCAGAATGCCATCATAATAATGTCTACAGACATATTCAAGATGTGATTAAAAAGACATGATTAAAATTGTCAGAAACCCTGCTCGACAAAATCCTTCATTTTCTCCTTTTGAATAATAATTAGTATATTATAAGTTGACAGGTTCAGAGAATTTACTTTAGCCCGTCTACAAACGTGTGTGGAATCCATAACATTCATGCACATCAAGCAAAAAGAAGCCAGCATACTCTGGCTACAGCTGGTGCACAAGCTTACCTCAGCAAACACTGGGGAAAAAGCAAGGAAACGCCCTGGATTATTTGCTAGGTCATGACAGGGTCACACCTATGGGCAAATTATTCAAAGTCTCCAATCAACCTGAGCTGCATGTCTTTGAATGGTGCTGAAAATCTGAAGGAAACTCAAAGAGAAAATGCTAAATTCAAACAGGAGGAATAATGGCAGAGATTCAGACTCACAACTGAACCACCATTCTGCTAATCTACATTACTTTAGACAAAGTAAGAAATGGAGGAAGACCATTATACATTTTTGACCTGAACATCTTACAGTTCACTTGCAGGCCAGAGAGAAAGCCAAATAATTCAACCAAAGTAAATAAACAGCCATGTCACAAACAAGCAATCAATATCAACTTTGAATAATGTAAAGAAGTAAAGCTCTATGGGCAGGTTGATTAAAACAGCACAAGACAGATGACTTGGTGAAAGTAACAGGAGGAATGGAAGGCTTACACTGTGTTGCATTGTCCTCCAGACAACCCTCTGGGAGCAGCAGAGAAATGAAGAAGAAAGAGATTTAATTGGACATCGGAGAAATAGAGAGAGAGAAAGAGAGAGAGACTGAGAGAGAGAGAGAGAATAGGAGCAAAAGAATGTCTATTAGTTAGTGAAGCAAAAAAAGTTAAATGATAAATGGTACCTCAGACCACTTTATTCACAATGAATTCTGTGACTGTGAAATCAGTTAAAAATCTGCTGCTTTTAAATCTGATCAATGTCAACATCGGGGCCTGCATACAAACAGCAGTATTACGTGGAGAATTAGTCTGAAGTGGTCTGATAACAGTAGTTATTTCATTCAATGCAATCAACTCAGCTCGCAGTCACTTAATGCTTTTCTGTCCAGCACATATATATTTCAGTATGGACCTAACCGCCTTCATACATTTACACTGAGAAACGCAGATACAGAGTAAGATGGTTGAGATGTGATCAAGTGAGTAAGAAGTCTTACTCTGAGCAACCCAACTCACTTTTCTTAGAATAATTTTTTCTCATGGCCCGAGAGCGTGTAAGGATGAATTATTAAAGACACTGAAACATGTGGAGTTTCTCTAAATGTGCTTTTGCCTTTTTAGTAATTTTTTCCTTTCACACTCTTCTGATGTGTACGTTATGAAGCAAGGAGGAAGGTTTGGTTAGATTTTTCAAACGAGTCCTGTATGAAAAGATATGCTGAATTCAAGATTAACGTTTTAAAAGGGTCTGACTGAAGTGCAATTTAACATGTTTATTTCTTAACAATTACAGCTGGAATTTTGGGAGAACAGACTACTTATAAAGACAGACACTGTACACTATGCGGCCTTTAATCTACTTCTCTGCTCTTGCGTATTTTGCTTTTTAATCCTGTCAAACAACTTATACAGCACAGGATTATCCACTGTACCTTTTATTTAAAAGGACCAGATTTTATTTATTAAATGGATTTGCCAGTTGTCCAAGGATTACATAAAGAAGCATTTGTTAAATGGATTGGCCAATGGATAAATTGACAACATAAAAAATATGGTTTAATATTATCCAATCCATGTCCTGACACACTGGTGTCATTCCTCTGAAATGTCTTGCAGTGTAATCTACTCAAAACAATAATGTCCTTCAACATAACACATTCAAATTATAGAAAGGTTTGCCAAGACAACTGTGTTTTTATTAGGAATAATTAAAAATGCAAACTGTCTGTAAGTCATTGTCTCAGCATATACACATAAGTTTGCTTTAATTTCCAGTCAATTAAATGTATGATAATGATAATGATAATAATAATGCTGGGCTCTCATGAACACCTGGAGACACCACAGCAGCAAACATTCTGTAGCAACAGGGGGAAAGATGCACACTTATGAGCATATTGTGGGTATAACATCTTGTCAGTTTGAGGGCTTCTGTGCTGCCCTATTCTTGAGCTTGACATAGACAGCCTCTTGCACAATGTGTTTCAGTGGCTTTGGGGCGGTGCAGTCGATCTTTTTATAGCCACAATTAATGTCTTAGGGTTTTTCATCATCCGGACATTTGGCGGGTGAGTGCTGAAATAGTTTTAGCCTCTGCAAGACTGTCTAAACATACTACAAATTCTGGAACAGGTGATTTTTCTGATAGGATCATTTTCTAAGGACACTCCATTCTAATGGTTTCTAAGCCATTATAGACACTACATCTTAAATAATATGTTTGGGGAGGGTTTTTTTCAGTACTGAAGGGGTGGAATTCACACAGAACATGAGCTCTCTCTCTCTTCATATACATGGATTTACCATGATACTTTTCATGGAATCTTTGAGGGCCTCAATTTTTTTCTGGCCATTGGACTTGAGCCTTGGTAAGTTGACCTTAAGCTCAGCATGCCGCCACCGAGGGCTGCCTTGACCAATGACACTAAAAATACTCTCAACACATTTCTCTACAGAAGATATGTTTAGTTGTATGGAGTGAAAAAGGAAGAATGTTCAGAGTTATGTGCTGGTAGAATTCAGACTATAATAAATCATCAAGCAATGGCTGCTTCGGCCTTAATTAGGCTTCAGAGTGAAAGCCCAACAATTAGAGTTATTTTACAAAAGCACTGGTTGTCGCTTACAAATGATCTGACCCAAGATCTGTTCAGTCATCTCACTCTAAGAACCTTTCTTGGGACTTTTATTTTACGTCTATCTTAATTCTAATTAATATTTCACTTTTTGTGTCATTTTACACTATAAATACAAATTAAAAGGGCTTCTACAGTTTGAATCAGATCATCTGATGACAGTCAACAGCACTGATCTTCTTATCTTGTCTTATTTCTGTACATACCAGTCTATCCAGGCTTGTTCCAGCTGCAGTGGTTGGCCTCTCTTCAGGGGTGTAGGGTCTGAAGCGAGCACTGAACACATCTGAGATGCCGCGTGCAGACCTTCCTATTCCTGATGGCTTTGGTTGGCCGCACCCTTGAAAAACCTACAAGCGAGATACAATTATCAGAGAGATGGGGGTAAGCGTGAGGAAAATGTGACAGAAGATACAGACTGCTCACTGAAAAGTGTTTAGACACTATTTTGAGGAAATTGCCAGGTTTCGGAACATTAACACATTATTTCTTATCATTATGTGACGTGAATTTCTCATTGCAGTGCTGAATAGTTAGAAACCAGGTTATCAGCAGTCTGAAGCTGAATGAACTCAGCACTGAGCCAGGGCTAAGTCTATTCTTTGTAGAATATACATCCATTCTCATCCCCCAAAAGTTGTAGTTTGCCTACACCACTGACATTTTTCCCTTGAAAAGCCTCTGTCAATTTGCTCACAGCACCAATTCTGATCTGTGATTTGAGATAGAAAAGTATATAGAGCCAGCCTGGAACAAATGCTGTCTATCAGTGCCCAAGTCTCCTTTTATGGGAAGTGTCTTACTGGTGACAAAAAAAAGAAAAGAAAAGAAAAAAGAATTAACCCTTGATATGTTGTTGTCATGATACTGTCAAATGCATTTCTAGGTCAAAATCATTTTTGGCCCAAACTGCAACCAATTTATTACAAAAATAAAAGATAAATGAACTCTTGGTTTACATATAAAACTAACAGTGTAAGTAACAAATGAATTTATTTGTTTTAATGTGGCTGATAACATATTTTCTGCTCAATAGCCCCATTCCACTCTGAATTTCAACCATGAAAAATTTTGAACTTTATTTAGAATTATTAACATACATACGTACAAACTAAAGTTTTGCTGTTAAAGTGAGACAAAAATAGAAATATAGATCTATTATTATTTGAACCTTACATTAATCAGTGTGTAGTTCACTGAGGTTCATTGAGAGAATAGATTGTTTTCAGATGGCTCGGTCTCTACAGGCTCTTACGGCCCAAACAACAGACCTCCAAACAGCACAGCTCATTAGCATTCCTCTCTGGCTTGACTGCTGTCCCCTGGCTCAGTATGTGATGGAGCACTCTAATGTGCTACATGGCTGTCATGACAAGAGGCTGTCTTTTCTCTAATATTTATCACTTCTTCACAATGATTACAATTCCACTATCCTTTGCATCACACAAGTCACGCCGATCTTCAACAGGTCTGTGCTGCAGGAGTGAAGGTACAATGCAATGTAACCTGACACATTATGGAAAGTGCAGGACTACATATGGTTAAAATGTGAATATGGGGGAAAAGATTGTAATCTCAGAGCAATCTGTCACCCAACCACCACCTTGCAGGGAATGGAGCATCAAGTGCATAGACAATGGGTAAAGTTTTAAATTACACTCCTCCTGATGTGGAAAAGAATGTGACATCTAATTCACACTGACCTTTGTAACTCTGGCATGATGATACCCCAGAATACGTCAAAGGATCAGAATTAAACACTGAACTGAAAATCCAGCCTTTTGAAAAGAAAAACTATTCTGTGTGTGATAATATCCTGAATGTGCTGTTTCAAATTTAAAACTATTCCAAAGACTGATCAGTAATTTGAACTCTAAAGAGGCTCAAGAGGAAATAAGTAACTTCTCGTGCATGTTAATTGTCTCCTCCAAATACCTTTACATACTAAAAGAGTTTACAGAGAGAAAAAAAAAAAAAAAAGATTTAGAAACATGTAGACAGAGTTTCTATGATTTTTACGCTTTGATTAAGGTTATGGATAATTGCCATTTTGGTTAAATATTGAAAAAGTGAACACATCCTGTCTCAAATGAAATACATTTTCAGTAAAAGTTTGTTGATATGTTACATATGATCATTTTGTGACAGACAGATTCATGCAAATCAGTAGTATATAAACATGTGTGTATTGAAGCCTGTCACTGTTCTATGAGCCAACCAAGGCTTCCTACCATACATTGTATTTAGTGTAATGTGTGGTAGTATTTTCTCCCACATCATGGTTATCAGATGGATAAAACTGTTGCAATTATTAGTTTATGTATGCACTGTTTTCATTATAAAGACTGTTAGAAACAAATCATATTAAAGCACGACGAACAAAAGCTAGTTCAGGATACAGTACCTTGGCTGACACTTGCATGCTGTTGTCCTGCATGGTCATGATAGCCTCAGAGATCTTGATGTCGATTGGCTCTATAACTGCTTCAATGTTGAAGGGTCCCTCAAGTCTGTCTGCCACCAGTAACATAGCATCTGTCATAACACAGAGGACACATGTCAAAGCAGGGATATTACACACATGCACACAGAAATTTAACCAATACACACATCAACATGTTCACATCATCTTTGAGCATTGACAGAACTCATTGCAAAACCCTCAGGGTGCTGGGCTTTATCATGTGTCTGGTCCAACTAAGAGTTCAAAGAATGGTGCCTTCTCCAAATGTGTTCACTGCCAGTAATTACAAACACAAAACAAACCTGCCAGCACCTTCATCTAAACACAGAAACACACACACACTTCACACAGTGTAAGACAGAGATAGGGAGATAGGGGAACTGCTTGTAAGAGGATGTACAACACCAAGTAGAAATTAAATTTCAATGTCCTAAGCTTACAAATAGCTTATACATAAAACAAATCATTGATTTGCATATGCTAATCGCTCCTCATAGACTGAGAATGACAAGACTTCTGATTTATTCATCTATTTGCATTCATATTTCTAAATTGCGAAAGTATATCAATATATTCATAAATGCATGTCTATGTCTCATGCTAGTGATTACTTTTTAATTACATCTCAGACACTTAGTGTTATTTTTTCTGACAACTATGAATTTATAGGACACCAAAAGCATGCAAATACTTATCATGTCTTTAGAAACATCAACATTTTTCTATAATGAACAGGTAAAATAACAACAGTCAAAAAAAAAAAAAAAAACAACCAGAAAAACAAAACACAGGGACCATGACCTTATTACTCTGGATGAGTATTGGCATGAATCAATACCTAAAACAGATTACCCACCCAACTGCCACTTTTCGTTTTCATTAAAACAATGTGATATTAATATGTTCATACAGAGGGATGGTGCTATTGATCGTGTCAGAGTGGGAGAAGTCAGCGGTGAAAATAATGTGTTTGACATTTTCATTACACTCCATCCTGTCTCTCAGAAAAGTAATTAAAAGTCGACCAAGTCTTATTTGAGGGGTTAGCACTGGTTAAGTGGGAGGGCAGTGATATCAAGAAGACTTCTATCTCTGTGGTCTGGCATTCGCAGGGATGTGGACCAATCAGGAAAAGCCTACCTGCCCCTGGGGGGGGGGGGGTTCCCTACAAAAGGAAAGCAGAAGCACTATTACTCATCTGCTATGTCTTAAGCAGTAGGAGAGAGGCAGTGAAAATCATTAGATCATAAGTGATCATATCTACGGTTTTGATGTGGAGTGATCACTGGCCTCCAGTGCAGCTCTATAGGTTTACAGGGCAAAGCCTAAAGACTATATACTCTGCTGTGACACCGAGTCTGATTCTTGATGCTGATGAAGAAATAAAAATAAGTACTTAAAAATGGAGATGCTCCATATCCCAATTGCTTTGGTTTTGGCCTTAATACTTCCATCTCTACCCTGCTCAACCCACTGGGTTCCTACTAAAGATGGATTCCATAGTTTTTAGAAAATGCTATTCAAACAGGAGTAAACACTGTAGTGCTTTTGTTGGGGCATTTTTTGCTGTCTATTTCTTAAACAAAATCAGGGCAAGAAGTCCTCATGCATAGCTGACAAAATAGGTCATTTGTCAGTGCCATCCATAATAACATGACTCATGAGTGTTTCCTGATCGGTCACCCTGTGGTGCAGGTATGATCATGTTTAGAAAACTGAAAATGTTTGCTAAAAGGTTCCTACAGTGGTTAAAGGAGACCAATACTATCTGACTGCTGGTGGTGGATGGAGCACAAACCCTTGTCCTAAGTTTCCAAGTTGCACACTTTGTACTGCAGTGCCTGCTACACAGAACTTTTACTGAGAATGTTTTAGAGTAATATTGTGTATTGCAGCCTTGTGTGGAAACTTTAACTTGTTTGGTAGAAAAAATTTAAGAGCCTTGTAAAATTGACAAATAAGATCATTGGGGTAAGTGAGGTATAGCTCTCACAATTACAGTGTAACAAGCCGGCACTGAGGAAAGCCAATACCATTCAAGACTGTCCCGACCAGCCCTTGCAGAATGAGTTTGAGCTCCTGCCCTCAGGGCGGCATTTCAGAATGCCCGTCATGAGACCTAAGGAACATAAAGTCTCCCTCCTCTCAGTGGCTATTGACAGGGCAGGATATTAAGCTCAGCCGCTTGACTGAGGAGAGTGATTTAGAGGACAAGTGAGCATAGAAGAAAGAGCACTAGCCTAGCTGAAGAGAGGTGAATTAAAAGCATGAAGATTAATATGCAAACCTGGCATTGCCAATTAAGTTGTAATAATATCCAGCGGCCCTGTCTTAGCCTAACAGAATTGTGCAACAGCTACACTGCAACCCAACCTCATCAAAAAGAGGTATGAACAGTATATCTAAATATATGTCTGTTGTATTTAAGTTGACATGCAGTAAACACAGATACTGTTGCCAAAAACTGGACAAAGGTTTTTGTTATTGATGAGAAACTAGAAGAGAGTAAAAACAAAACAAAACAAAACAAAAAAGATTTGGCTCTAAGCTGGTGGACAGACCCTGGGCGTATGATCAGTTGGTGAGATTTTGGTTGTGATTTGAATCTGGATTAGACCAGATCAAACGATTATTGTCTTTCAGACAGGACTTCCAAGTGTTAACATGTATTAACTTCACATTTTCAAACCCAGAGGACTGACGATGACAATCAAATCTAAGCTGAGAGACAAGTTTACAAGTTCAGCTATAACTTTGTAAACTGAACAAGTGTCCAACAGGGCTTATGAAATTGATTCAAACAGAACTAAAACATTTGTATGAAAGAGAACCAATTTTAGTGATCCATTTACTTTTCATTCTGCAGATTCCTAACAGAAGTAGAATAACATTTTGAAAAATACAAGTTAAATGAGGAGATTTTCCAGGTTAAAAGTTAAGTTTACTTTCATTACTCAGTGTGAGTATCTTTCAGGTCTATTGAACCTGTTAAGTGCATTTCCTTCCTCATGAAACTTAAATTATGAATTGTTTACTTTACTTTACCTTTGCAGATGCATTTTCGTGTGTTACCAACACCAACTGTCAATAACTGGAACAGTGAAACCAAAAAAAGAACGTAAATTGCGCCACTAATGTACTCAAAAATGCTATTCCATTGTTACTGGTCAAAAGCTTTTAAAACATTGCACAGTAAATGATAAAAATATATTTAGACTTGCCAAATTATCCACAAACATATATGCAGCTTTCTCCCAGGTCACACACAGTATGTCAGACACCACTGGTCAGATTTTGACCAAAACTGGAAGAATGCTGCACCTAGGCACTGGGGTTTCCTTATGCCGATGCGGTAATTAATGGATAAAATTGGGTTTTTATTTACTACACCTACAACATCAATCTAATTTTGAAGAAAGACAAGCGGGTATCATCTGTGGTTTAAAATGTGTTGTTCTTATAAAAAGCACATAGTTCAAGAAAATACAAAGACCTCTGTACAAAACAGAAACTAAAAATGCTGAATATCAAGTGACTCTCCCTGAATCTGTCAATTCACAATTGCCAAATCCAAACCCAAGTCCTCCCCTCAACCTCACCACAAAATATGGCAGCCTGTTGACATAATTTCACTATGTTCTCCATTACTAACTTATGTTTTCCTCTTCCAAATAAACATGTCCATGTGTCAGGTTGTATATGTTGTAAGCCAGGCCCGTGCTGTTACTGTGTGTTGAGTGAATAGAGCTACAGACGCACTCCCCTCCTCTGTCTGTTAGTGACCATGTCTTTGAAGAGCACTCCTGTTTGTTTACTCTGGAGCCTCAAATTGGGCGTGATGCTTGGTTAGATTTCCATCAGGAGCTGGCTGGAGGTCATTGCAGGGGGCCAACCCGAGTCCTGTGAAGTCTTCAGCTGCCTATGTTTAGCAGAGTACTGCTCTAATGCTACCACAGAAAAAGCCTCAGTGGAATTCAGTGAGAGTAGAGGAGAAATTGACTGCAATTCTGTTACTCATTCCATGAAAGACTCAAAGACCTAAATGATATCCTCAGCTGAGTTCTGACAACCTATTTTTCATATAGCTTAATGAATATTTGATGGATTGTGAGTATGAGTCAGCCATATGAACTGCTACGAGGAAGGGATACTTCTACATGCTTAAATAACTTCTGAAATTATGTCACATATGAGAACACTTTTTAAAAATGATGGGCTGTTGATGAAATCATCTTAAAGTTTAATCTGCTCTAACCATAAATCATTAGGGGGTAAAAAAAATGACATACTATAGCACACAGGCTATGCTGTTTCAGTCTTGCACAGTGTTAAGCTCATACCATCTTTGCTTTACTACTTAATTTAGTTACCACTTTGTAGTCACAAGTGTCTACAAAGCTAGCTGGTTAGCATGTTAACTTCAGTAGAAGAAAAGAAGTGATAGAACTAGAAGCGAAACACTGCAATTGCTCTCCACCGCTGGAGACATCTCTTGGCAAGTAAAGGATTAAAGCTTGATGCTGAATGTTTCTTTTAAACTGGTAAGTTAACGGCTTCCTGTTAACTGCTTACATTGGTTAAGTAGTGACAGTGAAACTTACAAAAAGCTCCAAAAAAAGAGCTTAAGTCCAAAGAGTTAACTGTCACAAGAGACCAGGATCAAAACTTTATTTAAAAGGATTCAAGTGGCAATTTTATTCTGGGCACATAATTTTCAAACCTGCAGACAATAAAGGCAATGCTTGTTTTTAAATTTCGCTTGTGAATGTTCTGGCTTTTATTCAGTTCAGATTGGATTTGTCTGTCTGTATACTGACTGCCAGATTTGGATAATCAAAAAACATTTCAAAAAAGATTTAGAAATATGTGATTTACATAAAAATGTTTTTGGTACTTGGAGCACTGCCCACTAGTTGACTTTAAAATTCCTCTGAATACTGGGTTTGCAAGGGTATATACACAGAGAGACTAGTATTTCAAAGGTTTTTACATTTCTATTTCCACTTTTTATCTTTTCCAGATCTTGAACCTGTCAGATTGACAGATTACTATTATATTACTTTTTTTGGGGGGGGGGTTTCACCTTTATTTTGATAGGACAGTGGACAGGACAGGGGAATGACACGCAGTGAGGGTCCGGCCGAACCGGGAGTCGATCTTGGGCCCATGTGGTACGCGCCCTAACCATTCGGCTACGGGGGCGCCCCCTATTATATTACTTTTAACTATTAAGTAGTTAACTATTACCACTACCCTGACTCGCTTTTTTGTTTCCCCCTTTAGCTGACATGAATCTTAATGGATATATATTTGTTTTGGCATCAATTTCATGTAATGATGAACTAATGCATTTACGTTGTATATTAACAAATAAACAGTCGATTTGTACAACAATTCATCTATCCATCTATGCACTGTCTGACACATTGGGTTGTATTGGCATGGTTGTTTACTGCTAGCTACATGGTGCCAACTTTTTTTCTTCCTTCAGGCTGTATGGTTGCATGCTTGGCTATTTTCTGATGGAAACCTCTTGTGGGTTTTTTTTCCTCCCCTCTCACCCAGAGAGATTTGGAGGGACTCCAACAAACTACCTGCAGAGTGTCTTGGGACACATGGCAATCATTCATGTGTGAATCTGTGACTAGCCAACAACTTTTATGTGAAGATTTTGAAAAACAAATAAAGAGCATTCTTAATTATTAAGAGCATTTTTAATTTCATGACTCTTTTATAAACTTTCCTGAGTGTTTCTGTGGGTATCTGATCTCAGTGGTATGTCAAATTAACTGCTTTTACTTTTGGTCACTGCCTAGTCAATACAGTTTTGATGCGGTGAGTGCCGCTGGAGTGTTCAATAAATACACCCACCATGAGATCAATTTCTGTCACATAATACTAGATTCATCCTGAGCAGGTGCCTATAAAATCAGTTATAATCTATGTGCTCTCCCGTTTCTTGCCCATTGCAGAGAAACTACCATAGATTAAAATAATGACAAGAATAACGCTGACAAAAAGTGCATCGATGCCCTCTTTCACTTCATTTAGAATTTTCCTGACATCTACTGATCTGGGTACACTGCTGATATCCTTGAGATATGATTTTGTAAACAAAGTTTTTAAAGGATAGAGTGGGTGAAATCTCTACTGAGATTTACCCAGGTTAATCTAACGACCAAAAAATCTATATGACTGGGAGTTAATAATTCACTTCTTGCTCAGTGGCTGTCCCTAGGATCATTCTCACATTTCAGAGGTGGAAAATCTTGGACTGTTTCACAGCAGATAAGCCCGACTGGCTCGAGTGAAATGAAACACATGAGAAAGAAAAATCTTACTGGGCTCTGCATGACTGATCTGGAGTCAATGGGAGGACCAGAGTGTCAAGTCTTGTGCAAATTCAGAGTACAGAAATGGTCCAGTCAGGCTTAGAGTGTGTTCAAAATCATCTTGTGTGACCTAGTTTTAAGGATTTAAAGACATATCACTCTCCCAGTTATGTGAACTGGTAGCTCCTATGCTGCTTATGGTTTGTCAATCTCTTTAACGGCAAAGTATAATGTATGAAATAGTTTATTTTCAAAGTGAATTAAAGCAGTGACTCTCTTAAAATCAAATACATTTTGAAATCACTCAAACTACTGTATATATTTCCATTGAGCTTTAGCAACAGTTTGTTACTGCAGTAATTGCACCTCTAGTGTTGATATGGATTAATGGGCGGACCATTCTGTTGTATTGGAAATGATGAACATAATGGCAGGAGAACTGCCACCCAGTGCCCACAAATACAAGTCTGCCCACTGATTCAGGGTTGCAGTGATGAAAATGGAAAGAATAACTTTCACCATGTGCCAGTGCAAACTGGAGAAAATGTCTGCATACAAACACTATGTATCCAACAATAGAAGTTGATGATACCCTGCATAAATTGCCACTGACAACTGATTACTCCATTGCCAATAGAGTTGTTTTTCCCACATGCTGGAAATTGCATTTATTGTGACAAAAGTTTTATAGGTTCTGTCTATGAATAACATATTTTTCTCTTAACTCATCCCACAACTAGTTGTCATGAATGTCATGAAGACATTAGGATCTGCTTGTACTAATAATGGCATAAAAATGTGAGATTTATAGGATAACACATTTGATATTTCATTTTATTAATCAACAAAATCACTTAGAGGGTAATTTTTCCATTTCTAACAAGTGTTTTTTGTATGCAAACCATGCTATTGTGGTGGGTGACACAATACACATGAAATAACAAAAAACAACTGCAACTGCGTCATCGATCTGGAGAGTAGCCCCATGTCAGGGAGATACCACTGCGTCACTGCACATGTATCAGGGACACTGTTGCTTGTTTACATGCTCTGCAAGTTTGACAAGGCTTTGTTCAGTGAGAAGATGTGTCACCTAAATACAAAAGTATGGCTCTTTGATGTGTTGTCTGTTGCTGCTGTCACTTTTCCATTTATCATGCAATGCTTTTTTTTTT